>CATIWR010672987.1:0-38070 GCA_949677035.1 Omphalea diandra | reverse complement strand
TATATATATATATATATATATATATATATATAGATGCTTGCTTTTTGAATGTAAAATGGGATTCTTTAAAAGATTTATTACACTTGTGTTGTCATATTTGATGGAAATGTGGTCAACATCTTTACCATAGTCCTTGAGTTATTGTTTCATCCAAATGAACTTAAGTGCAACAATAATCCATCGCTATATATTTCGCTTTAGGGATGGACAAGGAAACTAAAACTTGCTTCTTACTAAGCCAAGAAATAAGACCTTCACTAATAAATATACAATATACATGATATTGGGTCCAGAAACGATAAGCTAGAAAGAGAACCAATCATAACTCTACATTTTTTTCTCATCTATAGGCTTACTTGATTCATCTTTGTCAAGCTTAATTGATGAACTCATTGGTGTCTTTGTTATCTTGCATCCATCTATTCCAAATTTCTTGATTAATTTCTTTATATACTTAGATTGGTTTATGAAGATGCCCTCTTTATAATATTTGATTTGTAGACCAAGGAAAAACTTAAGCTTTCCCATCATGATCATTTGAAATTCTCTAGTCATACACTTAGCAAAATCTTCACATAAAAATTCATTAGTAGCATTAAAGATCATGTCATCAACATAAATTTAAACAATGGTATCATTATTATTCGTTTCATAAACAGTATAGTATCAACCTTTCCCTTTTCATAATCATTTTTCAAAAGAAATGAACTAAGCCTTTCATATCAACCTCTTGGAGCTTGTTTTTGTCCACACAAGGCCTTAGTTAATTTGAAAACATGGTTTGATAAATCATGAGACTTAAAACCCAGAGGTTATTCAACATGAACTTCCTCCTTAGTAAAACCATTCAAAAATGCACTTTTGACATCCATTTGAGAAAGTTTAAAATTTATGTGACATGTATATACGATAAGAATACTAATTATCTCTAATCTTGCAACAGGAGCAAAGGTTTCATCATAATCAATGTCTTGTTTATAGTTGTATCTCTTAGCAACCAATCTAGCTTTATTCCTTATGATAGGCCTTTACTCATCCAACTTATTCATTAGAGAGTAAAGATGAAGGCAAACTTAGTTTGACAATCCAACGAGTGTTGTCTACCATCCAACAAACATTGTAGACCTATCAACAAGCATTGAAGATATCACAATAGGCATTGGAGAAACACTTCAACTTAAGTATAGCTTTTTGGACCTATCAATAAGTGTTGTCCATATTTCCAATAGGTGTTGGACAACTGCTCAAACATGGTTATGCACATTGAACCTCACAATAGACAACTGCTAAAGCATGGTTATGCACATTGAACCTCACAATAGGTGTTAATCTTACCCTCATAACAAGTATTGCATTTTTGCAACATGTGCCTTACATTGAGCAAAAATCTCTAAAATTCAAAACAGGCAATGGTTCTTCACAATAGGTATTGAAAAAGCTCTCTAGTCAAGCCAAAGCCTCTAAAACCCCCTAATGAGGCACACTAAATATTTCAATAGGCATTGAGTATATCCAACAGGCATTGGAAGATCATTAACAAGCATTGGAAAAATGCTCTAGTTTGAGCTATAAGCTCTGGACCCCTTAATGAGGAACAATCATATTTGAACAAGCATTGAAGGCGCTGCCAATGGGAATTATTAATCCTCTAACTATTGAAGGATTTCTAGAGGCCTTGTAAAACAAAGCATCAAGTTCATAATTTTTGGGAATCAATAACATGCATTGATCTTCCTCTAAGAAGCATTAAAGTTTAAAAATAATGACCATTGTCTTTATCCAATGGTAATCAAAGAAAAAGTGAATTTAGCTTATGTGAAAGTCAAAGGAGGAGCCTTAAGTCATGTTCTCTCTAATAGCTAGTCCCAATAGCTGTTTGGATAGAGTCAATGACCATTGAAGGTGTATTTTGTTTAACAACCACCTATTTGCATGAAATCAATGGTGGTTGATGCCTTAGCAATAGGCGTGGAGATGTCTCAAAGGGAATTACTTTCTCTTAGATATAATGTTAAGTGATATTTCTTTCATTAGTAGCTTGCTCTTTGTTCGAGACTATAAAAGGACTTACTCTCAATAGAAACATATAGAGAATTGCTCCATCAAGCGAGTATTCTATTATGAAAGCTTTTCTCAATCAAAAAGGTGACAAAGAGTGATATAGCAATATAGAAAAATTCATTATTCAAAGCTTGCAAGATTTAAGTTCAAAACAAACTTTAAAGAATAAGCTTTTTAAAAATTCTTTTCACATTCTTAACCTTATAAAACATACCTTGTGAGAGGTACTTAAAGTGTCTTTATTGCTTGAGTGAAAAAGTTTTCCTCCTTCTTAAGGTGTTATATTTAGTTTGAGGAAACTTTAGGCTAGGAAACCTCGAACACTAGATCTTGTGAAAGGTTTAAAGTAATACCTAAAAACTACTTTAGGTTAAGGTTAAGTAGTATTGGTGATCTACTTGTAAGAGGTTGATATAACGTAAGAATCTATCTTTTGTAAAGGCTTGGTAAGTGCCCAAAAACTTCTTATGTAAAGGTTATTGATAGTGCCTTAGGCTAGTAATATAATGAAGGCTCTAGTGGAAATACTAAAGGAGAGGATGTAGGCCAGTTACGTTTAACCTATATAAATCTTGTGTCCTGATTCTTTATCTATTTTCACACTTAGTTTTAAATTTTTATTACTTGCCATTACCTTATTCAACCCCCCAACCCCCCTTCCCCCTTTTAGGGCACCAAGGTACAACAATTGGTATCAGAGCTGGTCTTTTTATCAAAGCTTAGGTGCACAGAGTCATGATCATGGTAAGTCGTGAAGAATCAAAATCCATCCACAAGCCTTCATTCTTTAAGGGAGATGACTATGGCTACTAGAAGAATCGTATAGAGATCTTCCTTGACATTGAAGCCATTGACCTATGGGACATTATTAAGGAAGGAAGAGAAGTTTCAATAATGCTAGTTGAAGATATACCTGTACCTCAGCCAAAAAGTGAGTGTTGTTGAGGAAAGAAAGGTAAACCTAAAGAACAGAAGAGCAATGAATATTCTTTTCTATGCAATCCACAAGTCTCAGTATGCTAAGTTACAAATGTATACATCAACCCAATAGATATGGAACACATTGTAAACTCAACATGAAAGAACCAGTGAAGTAAAGAAGAAAAAGATACAAATGCATACATATATGTATGAAACATTTGTATACCATCTTGGCAAAACCATTACTGAGATGTACAACAGATTCATAGACATTTTGGGCACTCTTAAAACTTTGGGAAGTCCTATATAAATAAAGAAATGGCAGTTAAAATTTTGGGAAAACTCTCCAAAGATAAGTGGGAAGCTAATAAGACAACTATAGAGGAAGCTAACAAATTGAAAGTCTTATCACTTGATAAGCTTATAGGAAAGTTTTTGACTCGTGAGATCACCCTTGAAAAGCTTGCTGAAAACACAAGGATGAAGAAGAAAGACTTAGCTCTAAAAGCCAAAGAATTACATTCTGAATCTCAATCCACCTCCTATTTACTAGCATCTTCCTTTTCTAGTGATGATGAAGATAGTAGTGAAAATGAGCATCTTGCCTTCATCACCAATCAATTAAAGAGATTTCTCTCAAACAAAAGGGGTAGAAAGGCAAGGAATTATAAGAAGAAAGGCATAAAGAATCAACTCACCTACTATGGATGTAATGAAAAAGGGCATATAAAATCAGATTGTCCTAAGATCAAGAAAAACAAGTTCCCTTCCAGAAAACACACATCTAAAAAAGGAAAGGAAACGTACAAAGCTACTTGGGATGACATTAGTGATTTCAAACCTGATGAAGAAGAAATAAGGAAGGAGCTAGCTAACCTCAATCTTATGGAAATCAAGGAGCAATCAAATGAATCCTTAAGTGAACACACATCCAAGAGTGACGATGATAATGATGGTGACATAGAGGTAAATCCTTTTGACTCATAGTATAGAGATAAGTTATACTCTATCATCACCAAGCTCACTATAAGCATTGAGACTGTCAAATCCAACACCTCTTCTCTTTAAAAACAAAACAAATCCTTGAAAGAAAGTGCTAACAGTTAAGAAACTCTAGCTGAAGAGGTAGAGTTACTTACAGTTAAGAACCTTAAACAAAACCTTAAACAAAAAGAAAATCTCAATCAGTTCACTAAAGGAAAAGAGAAGTTAAACTCCATCTTTGAGTTTCAAAGGAGTCCATCCATCAAATATGGATTAGGTTATAATGCAACTACTTTAATTATTCCCTCTCCTTTTCAAACAGTCATTGTTAAGGATAAATAGAATGATGTTTTTAACTATTTTATAAAGCACAAAATTTCCAAGAAGGGAAATGCCACTAATAATGGCTCAATACGGAAGTCTCAACACAATCACACTATTTAAGAGTGCTCCCTATAGAGCAAATTATGTACATGTATCACTATTACAAGCCTAAGAGAGAAAGTGTACAAAGGCATAAAAATTGGCATAATTATGGAAATAAACACACCCAACATAAGAGAGTTTCTCACATGAGAAATACTCCTACATACATTGCTCAAAGAAGCTACAACTCTAAGAGGCACTATATGCATGCACCACTTAGAAGTAGGATGCCAACTCACTTTGATAGTGATTATTTTTATTGTGGTATGTATTGTTATATTTCATATCATTGCTAATCTAGAAGGCGTGATGAGTAGTTAGCAATGGCTAACCCCCTATGACCCAAAAAGGTTTAGGTTCCTAAGACATGATTTTCCTTGTTTTATAGATGTGCTTGAAATCCCAAGTTAGAGAGCAAGAACAGTATCTTGACGGTGGATGTTCAAAGCACATGACAGGAGACAAGAAGTTCTTCACACAATTGAAAAAGATTGAAGGTCTTGGAAATGTTTCCTTCAGAGACAATGGCAAAGTGGGTAAGGATGACGAATCACCTATCCTTGATAAAGTGCTGCTTTATTGATGGACTCAAACACAATTTGCTAAGAGTAAGTCCGCTATGTGACAAAGGCCTTAGGGTTATGTTTGAGGCACAAACATGCTATATGTCAAGGATGAGTGATATTAAAATTTTATTAATTAATAAAAGAGTTCATAATATCTTTGCGATTGATATAAACTCTCCTACTAACCATAATGCAAAGTGTTTATTCTCTATATTGGATGAGGGTAAAACCTGGCCTAGAAAGCTAGGACATTGTAGCATGGAACTCCTCAATAAGTAAAGAAACAAATTTGGTTGTAGGTCTACTTGAAATCTAGTTCGCAAAAGAAGGAGTTTGTGAAGTATACCAAAAAGGTCAATAAATTAAATCCTCATTCAAAGCCAAAAACAAAGTAAATTCTTCTAAACCATTGCAATTGCTTCACATAGATCAATTTTGCCCCACTAGGGTAGCTAGCTTAGGAGGCATGCATTATACATTTGTCATAGTAGATGATTACATTAGATATACTTAGGTATTATTCCTTCCTTATAAGGATTATTATTTTGAAGCATTTATGACCTTTGTCAAGAGAATTCAAAACCAAAAAGATTTGAAAATCTCTTCCATTAAAAGTGAACATGAAGGAGAGTTTGAGAATGCTAAGTTTCATAGCTTTTGCGATGAGTATGGTATCTCACACAACTTCTCAACTCTTAGAACATCACAACAAAATGGTGTGGTAGAAAAAAAGAACAAAACCTTATAAGAAATGGCAAGAACCATGTTTAGTAAGTACAATCTTCCTAAGTACTTTTGGGTTGAAGCTATAAATACTTCTTACTATGTCTTAAATAAACTCTTAGCGAGATCCCTATTAAAGAAAACTCCATATAAGTTGTGAAATAATAGAATGCCTAAGATTGCATATTTCAAAATTTTTCGTTATAAGTGTTTTATTCTTAACATTAAAGACAATCTTAATAAGTTTGACTCCAAATTTGATGAAGGAATTTTCCTTGGATACTCTACCACTTGTAAAAGGTATAAAGTCTTCAAAAGGAGAACACTTATTATAGAGGTGTTTATGCATATTGCATTTGATAAATCTGACCCCACTTCTTCAAGAAAAGAAGAAGATATTAATGATCTTGCAGGTTCTATGACTAAACTAAACATTGGAGAAGAAGGAAAGAATATGGATAAGCTATAAAACATGAGGAATGACAAGAAATGAAGATCCACCTCTTCCTGCTCTTATTAAAGAGCAATCTTAGTTGGAAAAGGAATGTATTTTCAAGAAAGATCACCCAAGAGACCTAATCATTGGTGATACATCAAGTTGGGTAACAACTAGATCATCTTTTAGAAATGCATGTACTAATCTTGCTTTTATATCCCTTATTGAGCCTAAGGCCATAGATCAGACCATTAGAGATAAACATTGGGTTCTTGCTATGTAAGAAGAACTCAATCAATTTAAAAGAAATAAAGTGTGGACCTTAGTTCTTAGACCTCATAACAATTCTGTTATTGGAACAAAATGGGTCTATAGAAATAAGTTTGATGAACATGGAGATATTGTAAGGAACAAGGCTTAGTTAGTAGCCAAAGGCTATAACCAAGAAAAAAAGATTGATTTTGATAAGACTTTTAGACCTGTAGCCAGACTTGAGGCCATTAGAATTCTACTTGCATTTACATCCTGCATAATTTTAAGTGCTTTTCTCAATGGGTACATTGATGAGGAAAGTTATGTTAAACAACCTCTTAGTTTTGAAAGTCATTGCTTTCCTAATCATATGCTCAAGCATTATATGGCTTGAAGCAAGCTCTAAGAGCTTGGAATGAGAGATTGAGCAATTTTATTATAGAAAAGGTTTTTTTCCAAAGGTTTGATAGACATAACTCTTTTTTCTAAGAAAAAGAATGGATACATATTGTTAGTGAAAATATATGTAGATGATATCATATTTGGTGTTACTAATGTTTGCTTATGTGAAGATTTTTCTAAAATAATGAAGAGTGAGTTTGAAATGAACATGATGGGAGAACTCAAATTCTTCTTTGGATTATAAATTAAATAAGGAAAAGAAGGAATCTTCATTAAGCAAGCCAAATATACAAAGGAACTAATCAAAAGATTTGGCATGGACAATAACAAACATTGTAAAATTCCTATAAGCAGTAACATAAATAGAAGCATAATTGGTAATCTACTGTATCTCATAGACTT
The DNA here is from genome assembly GCA_949677035.1 of Omphalea diandra. NCBI lineage: Eukaryota > Viridiplantae > Streptophyta > Magnoliopsida > Malpighiales > Euphorbiaceae > Omphalea > Omphalea diandra. Next base: position 30,897 of record CATIWR010672987.1, on the reverse strand, counting down.
TAGACTTGATATTAGGTTCAGTGTTTGCTTATGTGCTAGATATCAATCTAATCCTAAAGAGTCTTATTTGCATGCTATGAAACACATACTTATGTATCTTATTGGTACCCCTAACTTAGGACTTTGGTATCCTAAGAGTTCTTCATTTTAGTTAAATTATGATGCTGATTTTACTGAGTGTACCTTAGATAGAAAGAGCGCTTCCGATACATATCAATTACTTAGTTAATGCTTAGTGTTTTGGAGTATCAAAAATCAAAATTTAATTGCTTTATCAACTACTGAAGTTGAATATATAGCAGTTGACCTATGTTGTGCTCAAATCATATGGATGAAATAAAAACTTCTTGATTACAACATCGTTGTAAAATAAGTTGCCATTAAGTGTGATAACACTGGTGCTATAAACTTGTCTAAGGTTCTAAAAACAAGTATATAGACATTAGACATCACTTTCTTAGGGATTATGCTAGTAATGACAATATTGTGTTGGAATTTGTTAATACAAACCATTAATTAAGGATATTTTCACTAAACCTCTTTGTGATCAAAGGATGCAATTCATCAAAAGAGAACTTGGTATGATTGATGGAAATACCTTGGAATAACTTCAAGCAGGTTCATCTTCTTCTTAGTTAATTTATAATCTTTGTTGCATGTGTTGATATTCAATCACTATTGAAGTCTACTCCTTCATTTAGAAGATCTACCTCTTATAAAATAGACTACCTTTATGAGCTCAGCTACATCCCTGATAACCAAAAGCTTCAAGACACCAACATACCCTTCCTCAACCCATATGATGCCTTCCAAAGAAATAAAACATCCTGGACCAGATCCATTAAAGCCCTCATCAAATAAACTCCCAAAGTAATAAAGGAGTATGTACAGTCTTCAAACTTTGACCAGTGTACAATCTCGGCAATGGGAACATAATAGTTCATTACCTTTGAAATTCCTCAAGAGTTTGTACAACAATGGGTTCTCCAGGGATACACTCATATCCATTTTAGAGCCATTCGAATAACTGTAAGCTATCATGGAAGAAAAAGGTTGCCAGTCTTTGCAAGGGTCGCCTTGCTAGACAACAGATATCTGGAGTATCAGCACGCAGTCATTGGTACGGTAGAAACGTCTCTCAATGCAAGATCGATGATGTTTACATTCTACCCTAATTTCAAAATATCACTAAAAGATCCACATGTCCTTACTACCCTAAAAGTCCGAATCTAAATAACTGGGGCTCCTCAAGTAGCCTCTGCCATAGCAGTTACTTTGCACTATCAAATGATTTACAGAATTTAGAATCATTCCATAGATTTTTCTCTCCCTCACAAGAATGAGGCCTTGCTGATAGTAGCAAATACACAAAATGCTCTGACATGCGTCCATATTCCTCGACAGATAATGAGGAATGAGCTCTTACAATTGCTACTGGAGACATGGGTTACAAGTTATGAAAAAATGCACGAAAACACCCAACCAGTACAATCGACAGAGCCAACTTACTACTGCAAACCAGATGGTACAGTTGAAGCAAAATTTACCAGAACTCCTCCAATAAAAGAAGGGGGTGTCTTCTCCACCCAGTTCATGATGACACCATATGAACCTAAAGTAGGCATGCCTATTGTCTACTTTGAAAACAATGGATCTCCTGTTTACCCTTTTGAACGAGATGGCCATTGTTTCTGGGATGAATGTAAGTGTGAAACATTTTTCTATGGTTCTGATGATGAAGAAGAACCTAAGAGGAAAAGAAAAGGTTGTTTTGAGACATCCATACGCAGGAGATATGAAGATGGTGATCCATTTGTTGGCTTACTAAGTGAGCCTTCGAGAAAATATGATTTTATTGTTAACTATGGTCCAATCCCTCATGAACTTCCTTCTATACCAAAACAACCAACTCGCAAACAACCTCAAAACCTTATTCCAGCCTCTTGTTCCACATAAACCTTGAAGTGGATTCCTAAAATGCTTAGCCTACCACAAACACCGCAACTCTATATCTATCAACCTACAAAAGAAGATTTTCCACCATTACCTGACCAAACCAATCTTAATACCTAAGTCAAGACCATGGCTCATATAAAGAACCCCACTGGATTTGACGCTAAAGGACAGTCGTATAGTATAACTCCGGCAGAAGCAGTGCTTAATTAGCAATCAACTAATGCGCAGGCTCATAATAGGATTCTTAAAAACATAGAATCCAAGGTAGAAAAGGTGTCCCAACAAGTTTATAAGGTTGATGAAAGGCTTAGTGAGCATCAATGAGATGTTTATGAGCTGATGATTCACCTATAAATCCAGGTTGAAGAAAAGCATAAGGAGGTAATGCAATTGGTGACTCAAAGGGCCCATACAGAGGAAATCTAAAGGAAAGCAGTAAAAATTCAAAAGTTGAAATCTCAACTGGAAAGAATTGAGAAGGACTTTGAAGCCTCTAAACCAAAATACCAAGATCCCTTTGAAATACCTTTACCCAAAGCCTCACCAATTAAACCACCTTCACTTGACATTCCAACCACTGTCGAACTTGAACACCATGGCCTAGTTACATACCTGTTACACAAAAAATTAAGAGTAGGAAAATTTCCTATTCAACTTGACCCAAAAGACTCATCCATGCATACTGCTACCTCTACCGAGCCAGTAAAACAACCTCCACCAAAGCCACCTGAAAGCCCGATGATGAATCACATCCATTCTTACCTAGACAACACCCAATCTTTACCTTCCTTCTCGATGGTAAACTCAAATGAAGATGATAGTTCTTTTAGTGCTTTGGATGAAGAAATTTTGACTCAATATATGATGGATCCTCCTACTGCTCCTTCCTACATAGTAGATCCTTCAGCAGAAGAAATAGAGGTAGAATCTACTCACAATAAACCTCCTAATAATCCTTGTCCAACAACAGGAGGTTCTTGGTATACCTTGGAAGATATAAGCCCTGATCATTATAGAGAACGTTTTCAAGAATTCAAGGCTTGGATCGATTCACAGATGAAAAAACCTAGTGCAGTCATAAGAGTGGTGCTTGAAGAATTTATCAGCATAATGACTGGTAGATTTTAAGATTAGTACAATGCTCTAGATGAATATTCAAAGCTTACTCTGGTGCCGAGCCCTAAAATGTCTGAATTCTTGGGTATTCTTTTTGCTGAATTTGAAGGAAAACCCCAAGAAGGAAATGGCATTGTCGTATGAGAATATTACCAAATGAAGTGTTATTCTCTGTTGAAGAAAGACCTTGATCTCCATTATCAAAAGATGGCTAAAAAGTTTTATCAGTTAGGTGGTTGAGGAAGTCCAAACTTAAAAGAAGCCTTTATTATGTCATTACTCGATCTTTTGACAATAGCCATCCACCAGATTATGAGGCAGAAAGACAGATCAGTCAATGATCTCATATTTAGAGAAATGTATCAGCTAATGGTACAAGGTCTTGAAAAGTTATGTAATGAATGCAAAGTGATTACCCAAATGCTTGATAGGCAAAAGAATCCTTCTTTTAAAAAGTCCTACAGGAGAAAGGATTTGATGATCAAATGTAAAGGAGAAGAAGGCACCTATGTCTGTCCTGAAAAAGAAGAAACACTTCTTAAAGCTAAATTCTAAAAGCTCTAGTTTAAAGAAGAAATAACGGTATTTCAGGAGAAAGAAGTACAGGGGAAAATGCAAGTCTAACAGATGCTATATCTGTGGATAAAAAGGTCATTTTACAAAAAGATGTCTAAATAAACCTCAACAGACGTCAAAAATGATTCAACAAATTCAAATTTCATATGTTGTAGACTTGGAAGATACAAATATAGAGTCACCTTTCTCTGTTGAAAATGAGCCTTCAGATGAAACAATTTTTGCCATTCAAGATTCCTCTTTTGAAGATGATGAACTAGGCTATTTAGGCAGCTACTCCTTAGCCCCACTCACCATGGCTTTATCTAAAGAATTACAGTTTAATGAAGACCATCCTATTCCTTTGGCCTTTGTTCAGATTTTTCCTGAACTATTTTCCAACCTATCAAAGCTGTAACATTCATAGATACTGCAGCCCATATCTCTATGATGAACCCCAAGGTCTTACCAGCCCATTACTGGAAGCCCTATAAGAAGTATTTTTGGGCTGCTAATGGAGAAGTTTTCCATATGGGCCTTATTACAGCTAAGCCCGTTACTGTTCAATTCTTCCCGAGCTGTAAAATCTATGCAAAATTTCTTAGGTCATCCTTGCCAGACAAAGATTTGGTTATGGGCTATGATCTTTACTAGAATCTCGCTAAGTTAAGGGTCCTTCCAATGGGCCTTAAGTTTAGAAGTTATTTTCAGCCTTATACTACAATCACTTCCCTGTTCACCATATAGCCCAGTCTTGCCCATCTCACATTTGCCATAACCTAAATAGTCCAAACCATAAAAGACCTATGTTATGTTGAAAACCACATTGAATTCTTGTCTAAAAAACCAAAGCCTTTATGGACCAATCTGGCTTTTTACATATCCTTGCCATTCAAACTTAATGAGGATGTTAACCCAACAAAGACTATTGATCCTGGTATGAATCCTGAATAACAAGAGTTAGCTTATAAGGAGTGTTCTCAACTTTTAGCCTATGGGCTTAGTGAGCCCACTACTTCTAAATGGCCTTGTCAGGCCTTTTATGTAAATAAAAGATCAGAACAAGTCAGGGCAAGAAATGACTTGTCATTGATTATCAGCCTTTGAATCACTTCCTCAGAGATGACAAATTTCCTCTGCCAAAAATTTCCTCATTGTTTATTCATTTGTCGCAGGGAAAAATATTTTCTTTGTTTGATTTGAAAGTAGGATTTTGGCAACTAGGTATTGTCCCAGGCTACATGCATAAAATGACATTCTGTATTCTAAACTGACATTACCAATGTACAATGATGTCGTTCGGTCTTAAAACAGCTCCCTCACTATTCCAAAAGGCAATGGTGAAAATTTACAAGCCTATCATTGACAATGCTCTAGTGTATATTGATGATATCCTATTATTTTCACCTGATGAGAATCTCATGCGTAAGCAAATCCAACAGTTTCTTGGCATTGCAAATTATCTATGCAGTTTTGTTCCCCCACTATGCAAAACATGCCAAACCTTTACAGCTCATGCTAAAGAAAGATTCTCCATAATGGAGTTCCAGTTAGACATATGCAGTTAAAACACTAAAACAAGTCCTCCAATAGCTGCCACCATTTCAAATTCCTTCTGATAGGAAAAAACTACTTCAAACAGATGCCATGATAGTCACTGAGGGGCCATCCTACTTGAAGAAAAGAACAGAAAGAAAAGAATTTGTTCATATGCGAGTGGGTCCTTTAAAGAGTCAGAGAAGCATTATTATTTTATTTTCAAGGAAATCTTAGTGGTAAAAAATGGAATCAAAAAATTTGAATTCCATTTAATTAGTCATAGATTCACTGTGCTTATGGATTGTTCGTCATTTCCAAAAATCCTTGAAAATAAGAAGTCGGTGCCTAACCCATAACTACTGAGGTGGAAGGATTGGTTCAGCAAGTATTCCTTTGATGTGAAGCATATAAAAGGAGACTCCAATCTCATACCTGATCTATTATCTAGACCACACAACATCTCCTTCATCCATCTAGCATATCTAATCTTATCCATGGCTTCTTCCTCTTATTCGTCCTCTCCAGCATCTACTGATGCCTCATCCACTCATCCTCAAAAATCCTATTCGCCCTTCCTTCGAACAGGCACTCTGCTTGAAGTTATCTTACCCATAACTTACTCACAAATCTCAGACTTAGTTATTAGGCAAATATTTGCCTATCAAACCACCCTACTAAAAACCTTTGGTCCTATTTTTATGGAGGTTCTTGGATTCCATCCATTTTACTCTTTCTTGAAAGTCTACACTTTCATGGACTTTGTTGCAGTTCATAATGGAGGATGGATTTAGCCTTAAGAGCTATTGATCTTTCTATGGTATTTCTGTCATCTCTATACCATAGCAATTGAAGTAAGACCACTTCATTTTGGTCAGTATCTAGACAAGCTCAAAAGAAAGGTTTATCATAACCCTCATTTAATCACTTTTTTAGAATGGTTCCAACCCTTGGATAAATGGATTGATGCCATGAGGGCAAGAATCTCTTACAGTTCCCATGAAACGACCGTAAACAAAAGGGTTATTTATATAGTTCATCGACCCTGCCTTGTCAGTCCATCAGGTATGACTCCTCGAATGTTTGGGTGTTTGCATTATTACAATAAAAACTAGATTTCCCTATGGACAAATGTCTTTAATCACCATGAGCAGTTCAGAGAGTTTCAGAGGTTTATGTTCGACAAAAACAATACCAGTCCTAAGGAGATTTGGCCAACCTTAGCAGAAGACGCACCATGGGACACTCTTCCTCGCAAATACAAAAATGAGCTCAATGCCAAATGCCAAGAATGGGAAGACTTTCCCCCTCAGCAGCTAAAGCCATTAGATAGTCAGCTGTTAGATTCTTACTCATAGGATCCCTACGAACCTGAGGATCTCCATCAAAAATATGGGGAAAATCTCCTCCTTATAGAAAAAGTAAATGCCAAAGTATATACGAAAATAAAAGATGAGGATTATGAGATCATGAATCTGTCACCTTTCCATGAGCCAATCAGAAAGGGATAAGAAAGAATATGCTTTACCAAAAAGCAAGATGGGCTATCTACTTTAATAATTAGCTTTTGTTGGTTTGTATTAGTTGGCCACTTTTGTTTGTATTAATTATTGGCCACTAAGATTTGTTTGTATTAGTTGGCTCTTTACTTTTGTTTGCCTAGTAATAATTGTTGGCCACTAAAGTTTGTGATAACTGGCAACTTAGTTTGTCGAAAGAATCTTATCTCTTCCTTAGTCTATATAAGGGAGAGGTCTCTCATTTGTAAACTAAGTTTGGTCTGTAAGAAATCCTTAAGAAATAAAATCTCTCTTCCTTCAATTATGAGTCTCTAAACACCTATAACCAATAGTCTCTAATGGTATTATCTGATCCCCTGCCATCTTCTTCTTTCTCTTTCTTTAATATCAGTAATCTCTTATTTCATCCTACTAAGATGACTGTGAAAGCCATTGGTGGGCATATCAATAGGACCATGGAGCTCTTATTGAGCAATAGAGTATTAAGCTACAGGACAGTGGTGAGTGGCGAGAGGATGCCTAAGAAGCCATAGTCATACTGCTGAACTACTCAACCTGCTCATATGACTTGTTAGTCTGTTATTATTGATCATGGTCATATGCATATGTAGTCCATAATCATGTCCAACAGTCGTTGCCTAACTCATTACAACCATTGAACATTCCCAATGAATATATTTTTTTAAAAGAGGAATCCTTTAAACTTTTATTTAACCCCCCTAAAACCCTAAAATCTTTTCACTTTATGCTATTACATTGCCTTCTCTTCATCTCTCTCTCAATTTCTATTACAATTTTCTACATTTTCCTTGCATCAATCACTCATGGCACCCAAACTTGATTACATAAAAAGATACAAACAACTTGCTAGGAAGAATCCTCAACCTTCTTATACTAGCTCAAGCTCTAAAATAAAAAAGAATCTTACCTTTATGATTGCTTAATAAAAGAAAAAATGTGTAGAACTTCAACCTTGGAATCATAATAGAAGAAGAAAGCTAAAGTAGCCCATGAATCTGATGGCAAAAGGCAAGCCACTGAAATAGAGCATATTGACAAACCAAGTTTAAACCTACAACTGATCCTCTATCTTAATAATTTCATCTCAAAAATGAAAAAGAAAAACTCTTGGCTCAAAAATTGCCAAAGGGATAGATTTGTGGTTGAAAAATTCCTAGATTCGAATGACTTGTATAGGCATAGTTTAGCAGAGCAAGTTAAGGACTTAATGATAGGGATAAGATGGGAACTGTTTTGCCATATCAGAAAACCTTATTACTTGGAGCTCACTGTGGAATTCCTCAATACCTTAGAAGTTTTGGGGAACGATTGTGATGTCTATGCTAAAGCTTACATAATCAAGTTCAAGCTATTTAGGAAGAAGTACAAGATTAGACCAAATGATTTGGTTAGGTGATTTGATTCTACCAACTCTAGTCTAACAAAGCCTCCTCCAACCTTCAAAGTAGACGTCAACTAGTTTTGGAAGTCCATAATTGATGAAACAAGCAATTATAACAACAACAACAATAATAAGGCTTCAAAGATCAATGAAAGAGGCTAATCAAATGACAACCATACCTTGATGGATTTATTTTACATTTGGTGCATGAAGAATAAACAAAAGGTGAACACACCTTGGCTACTACTATAGAGAATTTATGAACAAATTGACAAGCCCATTCCTTTTGTGGTGGCTCATTGTATCACCAAGATAGCCAAGTTTGTAAAGATTATTCCTAAAATTAAGGCAAAGCTTAAAGACATTAAATTGATGATAGATAGGCTGCTTGATAATGAACCTATTGGAGAGAAAATGCTACTGAGCATGGGGATTCTGTAAAGGTTAAACTCAAGGTTGATCAAGAAAGTGCACGAAGAAGGAGATGTTCCTTAAGAAGGAGGACAATGAGAATATTGAAGCAGCTATCAGGGCAGCAGTTGTACCAGTAGAAGGACTAGGAACTAATACACCTGCTTCATCTCTCTCTCCTGTTGAGCAAAGAGTTTTTGGGCAGCTAGAAGTACTCACTGTTGTTGTTAAGAGAGTTAAAGACTCTTCCACTTCCCTTTATTAGAAAGTGATCCAGCTTAAACATGAGCTGAAGGATGTGTACCAAACATATGATTGAATGGTGAAAGGGTTGAATCTATAACTTAGAAGTCCAAGTAATCAAGAGCTATAAAAGGTTCCACCTGAGTACAAAGACACTGCTTCTAAGCAATAAGATCCCCCACAAGCATTTAAGGAACCTACACTGCTAACAGAGCTTAAGAACTAATAGCAACCCAGATAGCCAAAATCACCCTTAGAACCTCAAGATCAAAACCATTCCTCTCCTTCCAAAACCACTTTTCCTTGTAAGTCATATGCATAGTTTCTCTTATTGCTATCATTTCTTTTTGTTTCTTTTGTTTTTCAAAAATAGTTGATGCTTAGATAACATATCTTTTGTAATATAAAGGAAATTTTTATTTATCTTCCCTTGTAATGAATATGTGATTCATTTATGCTCCTTTACTTGTTTTTTTACTTAGTGTTTGCTTCTTTTTAATAATGACAAAAGGGGGGAAATCAAAAATAAAATGGTGCACATAATATGAGCATATCTTAAGGGGCGAAAAAAAGATGAATAATGAAAGATGAATCTAGTATTTAGAAGAGAAATTAAAGGGAAACATGATAACTTAATGCATAACCCTAATAGATTATGAGGGAGTTAAGATTTAATCCTTAATATATTTACCATTATTGATTTTTAAAGATTATTTATAAAAGATTATTTATAATCGTCAATAAGGGGAAGAATGTTGAACTTTAAGGTTTTAAGTCTTGTTTTGATGATTACAAATAAGTCAAAGAGATAACCTTTGACCAAGTTATTTGTGTTAGAATTTGTAGGTACATCAACTTTTTAGACTATGATGATTAGAAAAGAAATTATATTTGAAAACTCAAAGCAATAGAGACTAAAGATCGAGGCAAACTATACTTGACAAACTAGCGAGTGTTGTTTGCCATCCAACAGGAATTGTGGATCTATCAACGGGCATTGAAGATATCACATTAGGCATTAGAGAAACACTTAAACTTAAGTATAGCTTTTCGGGCCTAACAGTTGGCGGTGGATAACTGCTCAAACATGGCTATGCACATTGAACCTCACAATGGTGTTACATTTTGGACAACTGCTCAGACATAACTATGCACATTGAACCTCATAATGGGTGTTTCATTTTCGCAGGGAGCATTGATCTTGCACTCACAACAGGCATTGCATTTTTACAATAGATGTTAGACAAAGTGCCTTAGATTGAGCAAAAATTCTCCAAAACTTGAAATGGGCTTTGGTCTTTTACAATAGGTGTTGAAAAAGCTCTTTAGTCAAGCCAAACCCTCTGGACCACCTAACATGGCACACTCAATATGTTAACAGACATTAAGTATATCCAATGAGCATTAGAAAATCACCAATAGGCATTGGAAAAATGCTCTAGTTTATATTATAAGCTTTAGACCCTTTAACGAGTGACAATCGTATCTCAACAACCATTGAAAGTGCTACCAATAGGTATTGTGAATCCTCCAACAACCGTTGAAGGATTTATGGAGACCTTATAAAATACAGCATCAAGTTTACACTTTCTGGGAATCAACAATAAGCATTGATCTTCCTCCAATGAGCATTGAAGTTTAAAAATAATGACCATTATCTTTATCTAATGGTCATTAAAGAAAAAGTGAATTTAACTTATGTGAAAGTCAAAGGAGAAGCTTAAGTAAAGTTTTCTCTATCTGATAGTTCCAAAGGGCATTTTGATAAAGCCAACTACTATTGAAGTTGTATTTTGTTTGACAACTACCTATTTGTATGAAATCGATAATGGTTAATGCCTTGGCAATGGGCATGGAGATGTCTTAACTGGCATTACTTGCTCTTAGATGTAATATGAAATGACATTTTTTTCTCTAACGGCCAGTTCTTTGTTCAAGACTATAGAAGGACACACTCTTAACAAAAACATATAGAGAACTATTCCATTTAGTGAGTATTCTATTATGAAAGCTTTTCTTAATAAAAAAGGTGAACAAATAGTGATCTAGTAATCAAGAGAAATTCATTATTCAAAGCTTGTAAGAGTTAACTTCAAAATAAAGTTTGAAGAATAAGCTTTTCAAAAAATCTCTTCACATTTCAACCTTATCAAACATACCTTGTGAGTGGTACTTAAAGTGTCTTTATTGCTTGAGTGAAAAAGTTTAACTCCTTTTTAAGGTGTTGTATTTAGCTTGCCAAAGCTATGATTCGTTACTAATAGACACAAGACATTTGAAGGATTAGTTATCTATATTGTTTAAGTCAATTATTTAGGTATTTCCTTACCTTTTACCCTTAAAGATTACATTGTCATCTACCAAGGTAATGACAAAGCATTCACTAGAGATAAACATGACTTTATTACCTTTATCATATAATTGAATTACACTCAACAAATTATGTTTCAAACCATTAACAAGTAGCACATTATCAATAAGGGGGCAACCCTTCTTACCAGCAACACTAATGCTAAGTACCTTACCTTGGCATTGTTTCAAAATGTGACATTTCCACCTTCCTTTTCTTTGATGGATGTGAATAGCTTTCTATTTTTGATAATGAATTTTAAGCATCCACTATCCATATGCCAGTCATTATCATCCTTAGTGGTGTTAAAGCATTCCTACAAAACATAATAAATTTATCTTTGTTCATGTACCCAAACATACTTGGGTCCTTAGAGGTTAGTCTTAGAAGGATCCTTAAGTTTGAGGTTAGCCTTCCTAATATAACAAAACACATTAATGTGACCATATCTCATGCAATAATGACATTGGAGTATAGACTTATTAGTCTTCCTCTTTTGAACCATATCTCATGCAATAATGAACAAGGGGTCTTTGTATACCATTACTATGAGAATGCAAGCAAGAAACAAAAGTATGGCGAGGAGAAGAAGGTGTGAGTTTTGTACATGCCTTTTACTATACATATATGCATGATTAGCTCTTGGAAACTTAACTCTAAAGTTTTCAGGTGTCTTTCCTTTATCTTTAGGCATGAGAGTCTTAGTGTTTGGAGTACCCCTCTTCTCAACCACTTCAATACTAAAAGTTTAAAGGGTAAAAGCTTTGATGAAGATAGGAGGAGAAGATATAGATGTAGAGGCTCCATTATAGCTAATGCCACATCTCAATATATGTCTCATTTGAGATACAATTATTGTATCCAATAGCTCTTTCCCCTAGTAAAATTTAGAGATGGAGTTTCTCAATTTAATAACTTCATTTTTCAAAAAATCATTTTCTTTTCTTAAAAAAATCATGAGAGGAGGTTTTGGAAAGTTGTTTCAGAGATTTTTGAGTTTTTTATTAGAAGTCTTCATGCTAGAAATAAGTTCATTTAAACATTTAAAATCCTCTTTAAGTTTAGAAATTTTTTTTATTAAATTTCATTTTAGATTCATATTTATCACATCTCAAAGCTATAGCTTTAAGAAGATCATCATCCTCATCTTTAAAATTATCACCATCATAATTGGAAATAAGTATTTACCTCATTAGAAGAGTCTTGTTGAGCCACGAAGAAAAGGTTTACAACTTCATTCTCTTCTTCTTCACTTCAGTCATCATCCCAATTAGCTTTAAAACTCTATTTCTTTTCCTTATCCCACTTCTTCTTATTCTTGCTAAGCTTGGAACAATTGGATTTAATGTGTCTTTGCTTGCCACATTGATAGCAAGGTACATCATTCTTCTTTTCTTTATAGTTAGATGATGCCTTTCTTTGGTCCTTTCTTTCTCCTTTTTATCTCATTAGCTCCTTAAATCTCCTTAATAGTATGAAAAGCTATTCTTTTCTTTATCACTCTCATCGAAAACACTAGAGCTTATCTCCACTTATTTGTCCTTTATGGTGGATTTGAGAGCAAGTGCTTTCTTTTCTTTTTTGTTCTCTCAACTTTTTCAACTCCTCATCCTCCTTAATTGTCATTTTATGAGTGAAAAGCTTTATAATAAGGACATCGTTTGGTATTTTTATCAATGTCCTTATTTGATTCTTCAATACTATACACTCTAGCACCAAATTTCTTTAAGGAAAGAGCTTTGAGAATCTTAAAGTTGACATCTTCCTTAGAAACATGTCCCTCAATTTTCCTCATATTGTTGACAATGGAAAGAAATCTATTTGTCAAGTTGGTGATGTTCTCATTTTGCTTCATCATGAAGAGCTCATATTCCATTACATATTGCCCACCTTTCTTGATTTCACTTGCATGGTGCCTTTATAATAGTTTTCCAATGCTTTCCATATACATTGGCATTTTGATAATGTTGCACTCTCCCTAACTCTTCTTTAAGGATGATTGCCATTCTTTTGTTTCTTCCATTTACTTTTCTATGGGCTTCAACCCATTCTTCTATTGAAAATGGCTATTTAAGTCCATCTACCCTCTTTGTAGGTGCTTTCATTCTTTCGATGCATTATCCCAAATATCAACAATATCATTATCAAGATAAACCTTTACCTACTACTTTTAATGAGCATAGTTAATTCCATCAAAGTAAGGTTTGAGGTGAGAGTAGATCCCTTTCATGATCTTTGCTTAAGCAATTAAGGCTAAATTTCGAAACTTGGCTCTAATACCACTTTTTGGCCTTTATATAATAAGAAAAGGGATTGAATTAGTGGGAAAATGTTAGTGGGAACATAAATAAATAAATTATAAGGAAAGGGGATGAAAAGAATCAACACATAAGATTTACAATGGTTCAGGCATTAACCAACCCTACATCCACTCCCTAATTCACCAATTAGGTATTTCGCTAACTCACTTTATATTTTATTAGCTCACACACAATTTAGCGTTTTGGCTCACACCTAATCCTAATCACACTTAGTGTTTATGGCTAACATAAAACCTTACAAGAGTTTAACACACTCTAGGCTCACTCAAAAACCTAAAATCCAAGTGTTTAAGGCTAACATTTAACCACTTATAAGCAATGAATACTCTGAATAAATAAAATGCAAAAGTAATTAAGAGAGACAATATTGAAAAATCAAATTATAAGACTTTAGGCATAATAAATGAATGTTCTTCTACATTTAAGGCCATTTGATGCAGTATTTATAGACTCGAAACACCAAAGAGTTATTATTAAGGAAACTATATGTAAGTCTTTAAGATTTGGCAGCAAATTTTGCATGTAATTCATGTTAGAGCATTTTTGTGATCGAGATCCATGAATCACAGTCACAATATGCTTTTGTGGTTGAGATTTCAATTATGTATAATGGCTAGTGACACGTGGCATGTGATCAATAGCTCATCAGAACTAAGTGTTGAAATGATTCACTTTTAATAGATGTCTTAGTCTCGATGTTTATAGTCGCGATCTTGATCATGGATCATACTAGATTAGTGAATCGCTAAGCTTACTGCGAATGGGATTGGACCTTTTGGCTCATTCTTGAGTTGAGTCATGGTCAAGCCTCTTGATCATGATTGCAATCTTCAAAACTCCTAACAGCTCATTAGACACATGACATATGTCACCTAGTTTCACAGATGATCATTGCAACCCTTTTTGAAGATGTTTGAATTTCACAGTTGTGACTTAGACATGATTCAATTTGTGAACTAAACTGGAGGTTTGTGTTCCATTTTTAAGTTAGGTCATGGTTATGACTTGGTTCTTTGTCTTGATCCTTCCATTTTAGGTGCGACTTAGAGGCCAGCTTTGAGACTTGGAGATTTCACACTTTCTTTTGACTTTTTATGTCAATCCAATCTTATTATTTTTTTTGCTCGAACAACACGTAATTCAACCATTAGTATCTTTCAATCTATATTTCTAAGATAAAAAATATAGTTTGTCAAGGTTTGACCACCTTAGTCTAACACAAGGCCAATGTGAATCATGTTATCATAAGAGAGGAAGAAAGAACCCTTGGTCATAGTTAGGTGATCATGGGAAAAAGGGTCATATAATTGTAATAACTAAACAATGAGAGTTACAAAATCACCCATATATATGCCCTTTGATTCCCTTTTAGAAACTACACCTATTTGGTGCACAATCCATCAAATGGTGCTAATAGGATGGTTAAACCACATATACCATAATAATAAGAGTTTGATCCTATTCATCACCCCCATTGCTTTCTCCCTTTCCCATAACCAAACAAAAAGCAAATGGTGTTTGTATCAAAATGAAGGTTTCCTAAGCTACAAAATTTTACTAACCCTTGCCTTATATTTGGAATGCCCACCCGAAAAAGTCTATACTTGAGGTATCAAAATCCTTTAAGAATTTAACATAACCCACATTCTTAAACTCTAAAACTTTGACAACCTTACTAATGAAAGAACACATTGTTTATTGGACAACTGAAAAGTGATTATTCCAAAAGGATAAATCCTACCCTGTTTCTATGATTCAACATACAAACTACCTTATTTCTTAGATTGGAGTTGAAATTAAAGGCTGAAATAGGTGCTTTTGGAGAGATTTTAGGATGGAAGAGCTGGTTTGGTGATAAGGATGAGGAATTATATTACTATGTTTAGGATTATGAAAGAAAAAAGTGGTTGTCTGTTTGTTGAGTGAAAGTGCATGATCGTGCTTATGGAATGCATGGTCGTGTGTTATGCACTATTTGGTGAATGAGTGAGATGCACGATCGTGCCTCGAGACCATATGTTTCCTAGGGGAAATTACTAAGATGAGATGTGAAGATGCACACCTACGCGGATGAATAGCATGATTGTGCTTAAAGAATGCACGATCGTGTATGCTAGCCTTGTGATTTAAAATCTTTTTGCCCAACTTATGTTCTTACGACGCATGTTGTGTGGTTGAGCTGTGCACTTTATTTTTCATTATTTTGGGATTTTTTACCATCCATATGGCCATGAGTCTTACCCTTTATTGTCATATTCTCATCTTTATATTTTTTTAATGTAAAATTAACATAAAAACATGAACTAACACACCAAATTCAATCATGAACACAAAGAACACATCAAGCAAGCATGAAGAACAACATCAAGATCAAATATAGGAGTGAAAAAAAACTCCTCTAAACTTATTTTAAGCTTGAATGTCTATTTCCTAGAGCTCATAAACCTACACAAGCAAACAAAAACATAAAAGGAGAATATATAATAAAGAAGAAATGAAACACATAAATAAAGAATAAAGATATAACAATGGGTATTTGCCCAAGCTAGTTTAAGGTCTCTAGCTTAACCTTTGGGATGGTAATGGTGAGGCGATTCCCCATTCCCCATGGGGATTCATCCCTATGGGTTGGGAAATCCCTGACCTTTCTCCCTCATGGGGCAGGGGTGGGGATTACACCCTCAACCCTACAGGTCCCCACGTGGACCATCAAAGTGGATCTCCATGGGGACCGGTTAAAAGTAATTATACTTTTATCATTTTTTATATTTATTAGATGTATGTAAATATTTTATAGGTATAATGATATGTTTTACGTATTTATTATTTTATAGCATAAAAATATTTTATTTTATAATGTAATAAATTATATTTTTTTAAAAAATAATTTAAAAGTAATAGAAAAAAATTGCCCTTCGGGGAACCCTTGCAGAGGCGGGAATGAGGGGAAGATTCCCTTCATCAGAAGGGCAGGGTGGGGGATAAGGGATAACCCTCATCCCCCAGCCTTCGCCTCGCCTTGCCCTATTACCATTCCTACTTGACCTTTGTTTTTTACTTATAAGAAGTGGCATTTATGAGATGGAAAATCTCCCCTTTTGGCATGGGATCTCCTTCATAGTATGGTTTTAAGTGATGCCCATTGATTTTGAAAGTTTCATCTTTTGAGTTTGCAATCTCAATGGCACCATGAGGATAAATTTTTACTATTTTGAACGGTACCAACCATATAGACTTGAGTTTATCTAGAAAGATATTCACCTTAAGTTGAATAAAAGAAAGTGTTGGCCTTCTTTGAAATCCTTTGGTACGCTATGACGATCATTCCATAGCTTAGCCTTGTCTTTGTAAATACGATTGCTCTCATACACTTGGAGATGAAGGGCCTTAAGTTTAGTGAGTCAAAGCTTCCTTTTCACATCAAAAAGATTCATATCAAAGTTCAATTAATGGATTGCCTAATAAGCTCTATGCTCTAAGTCTACCAAAAAATGGCATGCCATTTCAAACACCAAAAGATGAGGAGTAGTACCAATAAAAGTTTACAATAAATTTTATATGCCCAAAGTGCATCAGGAAGATTCATAGACCAATCTTTCCTTAACGAATTAATGGTTTTCTCTAAGATTTTCTTGATTGCCCTATTAGAAACCTCTACTTGGCCACTTATTTGAGGATGATAAGGAGTGGGTATCTTATGATTAACCCCATACTTCTTCAACAAGGCCTAGAATTTGTGGTTGAAAAAATTTGACCCTCCATCACTTATAATTACACAAGAGGTTCGAAAGTTGGTGAAGATATACCTTTTTAAAAAATTAAACCACTACCTTGGTATCGTTGGTTGAAGTGGCAATAGCCACTACCCACTTGGAAACATGGTCAACAACTACTAATATATATATTGATTCCCAAAAGACTTAAAAAAATAGCCCTATGAAGTCCATGCCCCAAACATTAAATAGTTCCACTTCTATTATAGAACTCAAAGGCATTTTATTGTGCTTGTAGATGTTACCTACTTCTTGACACTATCATAAGACTTAACGAAAGCAAATGCTTCAGTAAATAAAGAAGGCCAACATAAATCACTTTGCAATGCCTTAGTCATTATTTTAGATGGACCAAAATGTCCTTCACATTCATGTGCATGGCAATGGTATGAGATATCACCCATCTTCTCCTTCGATGCATATCTCCTTATGACTCCATCAACACACTCTTTAAATAAGTAAGCATTTTTCCAAAAATAGGATTAATATCAGGAAAAAACTTTTTCTTTTGATGAAAGTTGAAATCATGAGGAATGATACCATTTACAAAGTAATTTGCAAAATTTACATACTAAGGAGTTTGGAGAGCTTTAAGAAGAAATAGTTATTCATCCAAGAAAGTTTCATTAATAAGGTTTCTTACCTTTTCTTTTGAAAGATGCTCCAAGTGAGATAGATCATCTACTACTAGTTTTTAAGACTTCTTTTTATCTCTAATCTTCCAATAACACCTGTCTTATAAGTCTTGGCTTTGCATCCTTTTTGGCTAGCAAATAGCATATGGCTACATGGTCAGTATAAACAATCACTTTAGAGCCAAACAAATAGGATCTAAGCTTATCAAAAGCAAAAACTATAACCAAAAGCTCTTTTTTCATTGTAGAATAAATGATTTATGCATGATTGAGAGTCCGACTTACATAGAAAATGACATAAAGCCTTTTGTCTTTTCTTTATCTTGAAATAGCTCCTATAGCAAAGTCATTTGGTAAGGATGAATCTAATTTAGTCGTGATAGGGTGGAGGCGAGTTCCTCCTTTAACATGTTAAAGGAAGGAACATCTTAATCTAAAAGCCATAAATGGGTTTAAAAATTTAAGAGAAATCCTTTAGGAAGCATCTATAGAACCCTACATGGCCAAAGAAACTCATAATGCCTTTCATAGATATTAGAGGAGTCAATTTATCTATAACATCAATCTTTGCTTGATCCACCTTAGTGTCTTTGGATGATATCATGTGTCTAAGAACAATACCTTCATGAACCATGAATTGGCACTTTTCCTAATTAAGCATTAGGTTGTTCTTCTTAGATCTTTGTAAGACCCTATCAAGGTTATCCATAAATATTTCGATCATCTCCACTATTTAAGAAAATATAGCCATCATGCATCTTTAAAAAGTAGCTGGTGTTGAACCAAGCCTTGTTTTGATGATCACAAACACAACTAAAAGCTAACTATTATCTAACTTATCTGTATGAATTCTTGTGAGTACATTAATTCATTGAAACATGATTATTAGAGAAAGAGTTATGATTGGAAACTCTATGTATGAAAAGAGTAAAAACCAAGCAAACTGAGCTTGGTAGTCCAACGGGTGTGACCATAATTCAACAAGCATTGTGACTTTAGCAATAGGCATTAAAGTAAATGAACAAGAGTTGGAATATCACCCTAGCATGAGCAAAGTCTTTTAGATCTCACAATAGGCATTGTCCTCTACTACAACAGGCATTGGATAACTCAAACACATGAGCTATGCACATTAATCTTTGCAATGGGTGTTGCAATTTTACAATAGGCATGGTTCTTGATTTCTCAACAGGCATTGCATTTTTGTAATAAGTGTTAGACCAAGTGACTTAAATTGAGTGAAACTCTTAAGATCTCAAATTGGGTATTAGATCCTACCAATGAGTGTTGGAAAAGCTCCCTAGATTAAGTTAGAGTTTATAGACCCTCTAACAATGCACTCTCAATAATGCAATAGATATTTAGGATATTTAATAGGTATTGGAAGTTCACTAACAACCATTGATGTACTATAAAAGATCTTGGAAAACAAAGCATCAAGTTCACACCTTTCTAGAAATCTACAATGTGTATTATTCATATCTCAATAAGGGTTGATATTGATGTCCAACAAGGATTGAAGAATATCTAATAGCCATTGAAGTTAGTTGAAAAACATTTGAGAAAGTCAAAATAGGAGCATTGAGTCAAACTTCTCTCTAACGTTTAGTCCCAATGGGTATTTCATTAGTACTAACAACTGTTAAAGTTATATTTTACTTGACAACCACCTATTTTTATGAAATCATTAATGGTTGATGACTTAACAGTAGGTGTGGACCCAATAGGCGTTGAGTGTCATATGAATTGACAACTTTCTTTCTAATGCCTAGTTCTTTATTTCAACCTATAAAAGGACCCACTCTTAATAGAAACAAATAAAGAAAGTCGTTCCATTAAGCAAGTATTCTATTGTGAAAGCTACTTTTAAATAAAAAAGGGTGAACCAAAAGTGATCTAGCAATCAAGAAAAGTTTATTGTTTAAAACTTGGAAGTGTTTTCTTTAAAACAAAGTTTGAAGAACAAGCTTTCCAAATATTCTCTTAATACTCTCAACCTGATTAAGCATATTTATAAGTGTACTTTAAAGTATTCTATTGCTCAATATAGTTATCTTCATCTTTAAAGTTATATTTTATTTAAGGAAACCCTTGTTTAGGAGATTTTAAGAGATTTTAAAAATCTTACTTTGTGAAAGCTTTAATGTAGTAACTAGAAACTACTTTAGGATAAGGTTTTAGTAGCACCTGTAAGTCTATTTGTGATGGCTTGGCAGTACCTAAAAACTACTGCTGTAAAGGTGGTTGATAGTACCTTAAGCCATCTTAATAACGAACTAGTAGGAATACTAAAGGAGAATGTAGGCAAGTTGTGTCGAACCTCAGTAAATCTCGTGTTTTGATTCTTCATTCATTTTCGCACTTAGTTTTTATTTTAATTACTTATCATTACCCCATTCAACCTTCCCTTCCAAGGTACCTAGGAACAATAACTGGTGCATTACATAGTCCAAATGGCATGTGACAATAGGTAAAGGTACCATAAGAGCATGTGAATGTTGTCTTATCTTGATACTCTAAGGCTAGTTGAATTTGGTAATAGCCCTAATATCTATTTAGAAAATAATAAAATTGATGCCCAACAAGTCTTTCTAACATTTCATTAATAAAAGGCAAAGGAAAATGGTCCTTACGAGTTGCCACATTTAATTTCATATAATCAATGCACACTGTCCACCTTGTCACGATTCTAATAGGAATAAGGTCACTACTTAGGATTGCCATCCTCTCATTTCTTAGGAACAACTTGAACTAGACTAACCAAAGGCTATCCAAAATAGGGTAGATGATTCCAACATCTAGCAAATTGACAACCTCTTTCCTAACTACCTTTTTCGTGTTAGGATTAAGCCTTCTTTGGTATTCTATGGTAAATTTATGATTATCCTCCATTAAGATTTTATGCATGCAAAGTGTAGCGCTAATCCCCCTAATGTCTATTATAGTCTAACCTAAGGCTCAAATACTATGTCTTAACATCTTTAACAAATTTTCTTTTTGTCCTTATGTGAGTTTATTGAAAATGATAACTAGTAAAGTGTTATCTTTTTCCAAAAATGCATACCTAAGATAAGAACATAAGGGTTTAAGCTCAAGTTAGGGTAGTTTAAGAATGGAAGGTAGATTACATCAAGATATTTCTTATAGTCCAAGGGCTCCATTATAGAAGAAGAAGAATAAGGAATGTCACATACCTCAAGAGTACGAATGCTTACCTCATAACTGCTTTCGGTTTCCTCCATTTTCACTCTTACCATGGCTACCTTTTTAATTTTTGGATTTTATTCTTTTTTCCAAAAGACCTTTTTTGTACACTCCTCTATGATGTTAATTCTTAAGCACTTTTCATCCTCCATTAGCTTCTTGATGGCCTTATACATGTTAAACACCACCTCTTCATCTCTCATAGGCAAGGTTAGGGTTCTTTCTCTAACATCAATAACAACACCTTTGATTGCAAAGAATGGTCTCCCTAAAAGGAAAGGAACTCCCTATTATCTTCCATATCAAGCACTAAAAAATCCATTAGAATTTTGAATTTTTCTACTTTGATGAGCACATGTTTCACTATTCCCTTGGGATATATGATTAAGTAATCCACTAATTACGTGGAAATCCTTGATGGCTTTATCTCAGCAATATCTAATCTTTTAAACAAAGATAAAGTCATTGAATTTTATATTAGAGCCTAGATCATAAAGAGCTTTATCAAATTAAAAGAGTTATCTTTAAATGAAGTCAAAATCTCCATCTTTTATAAGGACATCCAAATTCGTGGTCAGTATCCCCTAAATTGCGACTGCGATATTGCTATAAGAATGGATGAAGTTAGGCCAAAGGAATTCGCAGAGAAATTTGTAGCCACAACATTGTCGAAGGAAGTGAGCTTGAGTCACAAAGGAATTTGCGGTCTCAGTCGTGCCCAAGAATTAGGTATCGCAACCACGACTTTTGATAATGGTTAGAACACAATGACTATATTTTCTTAGACAACCAATGGACAACTGACACATGGACTAATCGTTAGACACAGATAGGGTTTTTTGCCAAAATTTTTTACTCCACAATGAAAATTAGAAATTCGTTATCACGAAATGGGAGTAGCGACCGCGAATTTCTCCTGACAAGCGTTTAATACTAAATCTACCTAGCACATCTTAAAGATTTGTTGATAGTTTAGAGTAATATTTCTTTGGTGGATGTAGGTTATAAATACTCCATCAAACTGATGTTAATGCAAGAGAATAACCATTGATAGTGTCAAAACTCTTGCAAAGTTAATTCTCTACTTTAATTCCTTATTTCTTTGTACATAGTTTGGTGTGAGCTTTAAATACCTTGTGTAGGGTTTAAGAGTAAGTCCTTGAATACAAAACTCTTGTTTAGGTTTGAGAGTTAGTTTAGTTGTAAAACTCTTGTATAAGTTGAGTGTGAGCCTTGGGAAAATACTTGTAAGGTTTGTTGTGAGCCTAAACACTAGGTTGAGTGTGAGCCTTAGGAAAACACTTGTAAGGTTTAGTGTGAGCCTAAACACTAAGTTGAGTGTGAGCTTGTAAAACACCAATGATTGAGTGAAACACCTAATTGATGAATTAAGGAGTGGATGTAGGGTTGGTTAATACCCGAACCACTATAAAACTTTTGTGTTCATTCTTCTCCTACTCTTCCTCTAACTTTCATTTTTGTGAGCATCCTCCATAATCAAAAGTTCAAATTTGCCACCAATTCAACCCCCCCCCCCCTTCCCTTTCTTGGTGCACTAGGGCCAATAATTTGTATTAGAGCCAAGTCTCAAATCAAGCCTTAAATATGTGAGAAAAGATCAATGGCATAAGAAGGAGTCCATTATCATCGTAATCCCCACTTTGATTTGGAAGTAGGCAATTGCAACAGAAGAATGGAGTGAAGTGCAAAGGAAGGCAAATGATAATAACAAGAGCACAATGGCTATTCTTCTAAGCTCCATGTCAAGAGAGGAAAATGGAAGAGTCTAACATTGCCAAACTGCACATGCCATGTGGAAATCACTAGAAAACTATCATGAGGGCACAACTATTATGAAATCAAGTAGGTTAGAGATGTATGTGATAGAGTGGGAGTTCTTCATGATGAAAGACCATGAGAGCATAACCAAAATGACAAATAGACTCCTTTTTATTGTCATAAATATGAAAAAGTTTAGAAGGATTCTTACTAACTATGAGGTAAATACTAAAAATCTTAAGTCTCTTTCATTAGATAAATTTGGTGCAAAAGTATACATCATTCAAGAATCCAATCCTGAGATTGGAAAAGTGCCAACTGATGCCCTCATTGGTAAGCTTCTCACTCATGAGATGGCTCTTCAGAAAGATGAAGAGATGAAGAAGCTAAGAGGACAAAGATACAAAAAGGAGAAGAAAGCTCTGGCCTTTAAAGCTCAAGAAGATTATTCAAGCTCAAGTGACTCAAATGAAAGTGACAAAGAAGAAAAAGAGCTAGCCAAAATATCAAAAAGGACCAAAGAGTTAATGAAAAGGAGAGGAGAAAGAATAATCCAAAGAAAGTCATCTTTTTATCATCACAAGGAAAAGAAGAAGAGCCTCAAGGCTACTTGGTATGATGATTCAAGTGATGAAGAAGAAGAAGATGAGGTAGCAAACTTTTACTTTATGGCTCAAGAGGACTCCTCTAAATATGTAAATACTTTTCCACACTCTTATGATGCATTTGAAGATATAGATGAAGAGCATTTAGAAGCCTTCACTTTGGAATGTGACAAATATAAGTCACAGATGAAAACTTACAAGAAAAAATGTTCCAAGTTAGAGAATGAATTTGAATCCTTGAACAATCTTGTAAGTGAGTTAAGGACTTCTAATAAAGAACTTAAGATGTCCTTAGAGAGTCTATCCAAGTCATCTTCATCCCTAACCTTCTTGAGAAAGGAAAATGACTCCTTCAAGGGTGAAGTCATTGAGCTTAGAAATTTTATTTCTAAGTTTCATAAGGGAAAAAAATCTTTGGATACACTTATTGTATCATAAAGACCTCCTTTAGTTAGCCATGGTTTAGGCTTTAATAAAGCCTCTTCATCTACATCTTCACTCACTACATTCATTAAAGCATCAACACCACAAACTTCAAGTTTTGAGGTCATAAGGAAGAGAGGTGCTCCTAGTACTAAGGCTCCTATGCCTAAGGGTAAAGGAAAGGGCCTACAAGGCTCAAGAGCCAAGGCTCAAAGAGCAAATTATCCATACATTTATAACAAGAAACATGCTCAAACACTTAAATGTAAAGAATTCTCTTCTACTCCTAATCAGTCATACACTTGCATGCACTCGCATAACCAAAGTATGGGAAGGTCCTCTACTCATACTAAGGTTGTGCATAGGAGAAAGACTCATAAGTCTAAGCTTCGATGTCATTATTGCATGAGATATGGGCACATCAATGTATTTTTCCATATTAAAAAGGCACATATCAAATTGGAGGACCCTTCCAAGACTAACCCCCAAGGACCCAAGTATGTTTGGGTACTAAAGCAAAGTGTTTAATATTGTAGGATGGAGACTCCTTCACCAAATTCTCATCATGAAAAATCTAAAGGTGAATGGAGATTACTAATGAAGAAGGGATAAAAGTTTCAAATGGATTATTTGGTATCAAGCCATTGATACTAAACTTGTAATGTATCTCTTATCCCTTATGTTTTTAACTTAATATATTTATGCATACATTTAGGGGGAGTTTTATTGTTTGATATATCTATCTGTTGACATATTTGATTTTATTTTATTGATTGTGTGATGAGTTGAATCAATTCATTTTGTATTTGAGGTTTTCTACATTTCAAATGTTCAAATCAATCATAAAAAATCATATACTCTATACTACGACCATATATGACCATTCTTAAATTTGAAGCCCTAGTTTGTGTGTTCAAGCATTGAATTATTTTACATTTATGTTTCATCCATTTATTTTCTTGTGTCATATTGTGATCAATTGTGCAAAATTACTTATGTTTGCTATGCAAATTTGAGTTTGTACAATTGACAAATGTGTGGACATTCCCTCTCATAATCCCCATTATCTCTCTTATTTTGTCCTATTCATCTCTTTTTTATCTTGACAAAGGGGAAGAGATAATTAACTGAATATATAAAGAGCGAACATATAAAAAAAAAAGGGAGATAAAATTGAACTACATTTGTAACTAAGGGGGAGTATGGATTAAGGGGGAAGAATTTCATACTTATGATTTGAATCACTTTACAATCATTCTCTTAGTAGCATGCATAATTGATTCTTTATCCTTTGCATATTCAATCTAGATTGTCAAAATCAAAAAGGGGCAGATTGTTGAACTAGGTTATGCAAACCTAAGTCAAGACTCTCTTTTGATCTTGACAATATAGATTGAAAGGTTATAATGACAATTTTAAGTGTTATTTTTACAGTTTATAAGAGTTATCTTCAATGGAAGTCAAAATCTCCATCTTTTAGAATGACATCCAAATTCTAGACCGGTATCCCACAAATCGCGATTGCGATATTACTATAAGAATGGATGAGGCTAGGCCAGAGGAATTCATGGGCAAATTCACAATCACAACATAGCCGAAGGAAGTGAGCTTGAGTCACAGAGGAATTCGCAATCTCAATCGTGCCCAAGACTTAGGTATATTGTGACCACAATTTTTGATAGTGGTTAGAGCACAATGGCTATATTTTCATGGACAACCAATGGATAACTGATACGTGGACTAGCCATTAGACATAGACGAAGTTTTTCGCCAAAATTTTCAGTTCCACAAAGGAAATTGGAAATCATATCACAATATTCTTTCATTCTTAAGCCACAATCTCATCAAAATAAATAATTTAAAAATCTAACAATCTTTCCATTAATATACCTATCAACATCATCTCGATAAATAGCATTTCAATCCATATAATATAAATTCATGACATTTAACCAATCACATGTAATATGTATCATTAGCTACTTGTTTACCTTTATCTCCTAGCTATTAGTCTTGGATGGTCTCATCTTATTCCCAATATTTTCTTTAGTGCCTTAAGGACCTATTTTAGTACACTCAATCAATCCATGGTGATAAAATAAGATTTTTATCTCTTTATGCATGTGTGCTCTAGTGTAGGCTATTTCTATAATTACTTTTACCTGATTCTTTTTTATACCTAAACTTGACATATGTGGGTACAACATACCCAAATTTCAGCCAAAAATATTCATTACATAATTTATTGTGAATTTTATAACTTTGCCATAGTCTTATTGTAATTATATGCTAAATAGTCCTATAAACTTTGCCATATCTCAAAACATAAATGTCCAATTGAAAAACTAATTTAAATCCCATTAGTTAACATGTAAAGGAACATTTTCATGCTTTATACTTTCTCTATTTTAGCTTCTAAGGTCCTCAAAATAAATGGGCAATCTCAAACTTTATAGGCATGAGCAGTTTTAGAATCAATTCTAATCATGGAGCCATATCTCTTAACACACAAAATATTAAGCAAAATTACTTTACATTCATTTATAGGAGACATAAATCTACAAATTTCATGTTTGAAATTCACTTAATTAAGCCTGTGAAATTATTTGAAAACAAAACTAATAGACTGAGTAGGTTTCAACAAGAATCAGTCACAATTAAGGTGCAATATCTCTACACACATAAATTATTTGGCAAAAATATTTTTCAAGAGTTTATATGAGACATAAATCTACAACTTTCATGTTTTTCACTTAACCTAACTCATCTTCTAGGGTTATGAAATCGTGGGTACAATAATCTACCCTTATAATAAGATAAAAATGAATTTAGCTCATATTCACTCCCAATAACTTCTAACAAACTAATCCTCCAAACAATTACTTCATATTCCCCTATAATTAATTTCATGATTAATATTTCATAGAGGAAAATTTTCATGGTAAAATAAATATAAAATCACATACCTTTTGCCAAAGTTATAAAACCTTAAGATTCCTTCCTAATTAACTTATTCTTCTCTCTTTTTCTCTTTTTTCTTCTTATTCTTCCTTCTCTTCTTTCTTTCCATCTTTCTTTATTTGCTCTCCCTTTTTTGTTATATCCCCCCTTTTCTCCTCTCCTACCAACCCCTAATGGTAGACAATTCTAATTTGTATTCTTATTCTAATAAGACAAAAGATTAGTGGCTTATTCTATTAGTTAGAAGTTTTAATTTTCTCTTATAGTCTCTTTTCTTTATTCCTTTATCACCACTATCCCTCTACTTATTTCCATGAAATCCTTATACATTTAATAAGTTCCAAGATCGCATACTTAAGTAATAATAATATGCATGCCATATGTGGCAATTTGCTATACAGCTATGCAGACATCATATTCATATTCAAATGCCTTAAATGCAACGATGTAAGTGTTATTATCATGTTTATGTCAAGGGATGCATATATGCAAATATAACACAATTAAAATGCAACTGAATTAGGTTAAGGATGTTACAATTCTCTTCCTTTTATGAAAATTTCTTCCTCAAAATTTACTTACTAGAACTCGAGAATAGATAGGGATATTGTCATATATGTTCCTCTACTTTCAAAATGGCCACCTTAGGTAAGTGATAAGTCCATCTCACTTTAACCATTGGTATTACTCAATTCCTTAACAATTTTAGTTGTATATCATCCGACAATTTAATATCTAGCTCAAATAATGTATGGCTAGGATCAGAGTAATACCTTCAGAGCATAGAAATATGGAAAACATTGTGTATTTATGATAATTCTACCAGCAAAGCCAATCAATATGCCAAAGGCCAAATTCTCTCTATGATCTCATATGGTCAAATGTACCTTGGACTCAACTCCCTCTTTCTACCAAACCTAATAATGCCTTTCCATGGTGAAATCTTCAAGAATATTTTATCTCCAACTTGATATTCTATTTCTCATATATATCTATCATCATACCTTTTTTTGCCTTTTTTGAGCAACTTGCAAACATCTTTTAACTACTTGGATTTTTGCCATTGTATCTTGTACCATCTTGGGACCCTCTAATTGTCTCATCCCTTCAACATCCCAACAAATTTGACATTTACATTTCTTACAATATAAAGCTTCATATGGTCTCATACCAATAATGGAATGATAACTATTATTATATGCAAATTCTATTAAAGGAAAATAATCATCCTAATTGCCTTTGAATTCTAACACAGAAGCTCACATCATATCTTTTCATATTTGAATAGTCCACTCTGATTGACCATCAATTTATGGGTGAAAATTTATGCTAAAATTTAAATGAATACCCAAGACTGTTTGTAATTTGTTCAAAAAATGAGAAGTAAATTGAGGATCTCTATTTAATGTAAGAAAGATAGGAATGCCATTTAATCTTGGAATCTCAGTAATATATACCTAGCCAATTTATTGAGTGAATATGTCTATCATATAAGTAAGAAATGTGTAGCTTTTGTGAGTTTATCCATAATAACCTAAACAAAATTATGCATTTTCTATGTCTGAGGCAAACTAATAATAAAATCCAATGAATTTTTCTGCCATTTCCATACAGGAATAGTTAAAGGACACAACTTACCTACTGGTGCCTGATGCTCTGCCTTGATCTATTGGCAGGTTAAACATTTTAATGCAAATTAAGTTATATATTTCTTCATCATTAACCATAAAAAATGTGACAGCAGGTTTATATTCTTTTTTGTACATCTAGGGTGCATAGCATGTGATGCATTATGTGCCTCTTATACAATCTCAAATCTCAAGCCATCAACATCTAGTACACAAACTCAACTACCCATCACTATTGTCCTATCATCTTTAATTGAAAAATCAATCTTCTTACCTTTTTGTATATTCAATAGCATTTTCTACAAATATGGATCCTTCTTTTGAGCTTGTCAAATTTTATCATTCATCATAGGCTTCATTTCAAGTCTAGCCATTAAAGTTATCACATTTTTAATCTCAAATTTTCACCTTTAAAGCATGAAGATGTCAAATTATAACCAACCATACCTACAACAACATCTAAGGCTTTTCAACTTAAAGCATCAGCCACAACATTAGCCTTACTTAGATGATAATCAATAGTGCAATCATAGTCCTTCGATAGTTCTATCCATCTTTTCTGCCTCATGTTTAATTCTCTGTGTTAGAATATATTTAAAGCTTTTATGATCTGTCTAAATCTAAAATGTCTCTTTATATAAGTGGTGCCTCTAAATTTTTGAGGTGTGGACAATGGCCACTAACTCTAAGTCATGTTTAGGATAATTCAACTCATGAGGCCTTAACTGTCGAGAACTACATCAAAACACACCCTAACCTCTGTCTTGAAGCATCAATGTACACTACAAATCCACCATTTAGTAAAGGCAATGTCAAAACTAGTGTCATAGTCAATCTACTCTTCAATTCATCAAAACTTTACTAACATTGATCATCCCATTTAAATGCTACATTATTCCTTACCAATTTTGTTAATGGCTTAGTAATAATAAAGAATCCTTTTACAAATCATCTATAATAATAGGCCAACCTAACAAAACTATGTACCTTTAATACATTTTTAGATGGATCCCACTCCAAAATGGCTTTCACCTTAGTTGGATCAGGTTAAACACCATATATGGATACAACATGCCCCAAAAAGACCACTTGTTCCATCCAAAAGCCATATTTGCTCAATATGGCATATAAATACTTTTCCTTTAAAATCTGTAATATGATTCTTAGATGTTGCTCATGCTCATCATGATTTTGTAAGTATGTGAGACTATCATCAATGAACATAATCACAAACTAGTCAAGACATTATTGGAAAGTAAAATTCACTAGTGCCATAAAATGTAGCTGATGTAACATCCCTATCCACATTTATTGGCATTCTTACATGAACATATTCATTACACAAATAATTTGAAATCCTACATAGATATACGCATTTGATAAATGATAATTTAGATATGTGAATTAGATAAGTAAGTAGATGACACTTGCACAATTGCATTTGAGACACTTGAACATATATGTAATATTTGTATGATTGTATGACAAATTATCTTATGTTGTGTGCATGATATAGCATCATAAATAATGGTGTTTTAGAGCTTATTAAAAGTATAAGGAGCATACGGGGATTAGGAGATGGATGGAGGTGATGAAAGAGTGAAGAAGAGGGACTAAAAGAAGAATATTGAATTTCCAACCAATAGTAATGAGACACTACGATTTTGTCTTATTAGGGTAGATATACAAATTAAAATTTTCACTTAAGATCATATTTCAAAGGAAAAATGTGAGGGAGTGCAAAAAATAGAAAGAAAGGAAGAAAGAAAGGAGGAAGAAGAAGAAGAAGAAGAATGAGATGGAGAAGAGTGAGCTAGCTTGGAGGAAACCCTAAGCCTTTCTAGTTTTGGCAAAAGAGGTAAGTTATTTTATCTTCTTCCAACATGAAATTCCTCTCTCATAACACATTAAGCATGCATTGTTAGGAAGAATTATGGAGTAATTTGAGGTAGAGCTCATGTATAAAGGTTAAAGCTCAAAAGAAACAAGAGTTGATTGTGTTAGTATTATTGTTAGAGAAGATTTTTGTACCCACAATTTCATAACCCTCTTTTCCATCAACCGCAAATTGGACAAGATTCTGCGAATGATGAAGAGACGCTCACTTTTCCTCTCCCATCTCCACAGCGACATGGTGGATTTGCAGGAGAAGCTTGGCATTCCACCTTGCCACTTCCCTGATTTTACGAATTTTGACGATTCTGACGATGGGGGACAAGGTGTGGATGGTGAAGGCCAAGGAGGCACCCCACAGATGGCCGCCGATTCCTCGGATTATGATAGCGACTCTCCTGCTTTTTAGATCCTAGAATTCTTATTTGTCTTTTCTGGTTATTATTTTGTCTTGTATAGATTGTAGAAAGGTTACCCTTTTGTAATCACAGTTTTTATCTATGAAAGTTTGCTTTTTATGCTTCCTATATCTCACTCTTATGCATTATGCTCTTTTTGATCTTGCCAAAGG
Source organism: Omphalea diandra (assembly GCA_949677035.1). Taxonomy (NCBI): domain Eukaryota; kingdom Viridiplantae; phylum Streptophyta; class Magnoliopsida; order Malpighiales; family Euphorbiaceae; genus Omphalea; species Omphalea diandra. The sequence goes on along the minus strand of CATIWR010672987.1, from coordinate 15 downwards.
GGGAGAAAACGTTAA
>CATIWR010672741.1:0-23347 GCA_949677035.1 Omphalea diandra | reverse complement strand
CAGTGTAATAGAGGTTGGGCCAGTATGCAATCAGTTAGTATTTTAGTTTGATTATTCATGTATGTTTTGTTGTAAATAATTACTAAGTGGTGAACAAGAGACATAATGAAAAAAAAAATTAATCAGGTCTTTTAAATGACACTGGATAGACTTAAAGAGAAATTTAAATGATTATTAAATGGGGTGTGACATTAAATAGAGGGTTAAGTTGTGCGGAGATGTTTGACTAAGAGAAGCCAATATAGTTCCTTTATTATTGGTTAGAGGTATTTGGCATAGGTCCACTCCGTTGGTTATAACCCCCTTGATGAAAGTTGACTTGCTCTTTAGAACTGGCTTTGCAATCATGGTATAAATGAGGTTTGCCATACAATTCACATGAGACATTTGAACTCTCTATTGCATTGATTTGTGACTTGATGATTAACTTTCTTGATGATTAACTTTACCAAGGCATCCACTTTTATGGCCAATATGTTAATAATATCCAACTCAATGACTCTTTTACTTTAGCCACTGTTTTTTCTTCACCTACATATCCTTACAAGGTAAGTTCTTTTAGTAATGATATTGATTCGGTTGTTGTTATTGTCATCCATTTCCCACTAACACCCATATTCATAATACTCCTATCTTCATTAGTCAATCCATTATAGAAAATTTGGGGAATCGTCCATCTGACAAACCATGATGAGGACATTGTCTTTGAATCTTTCCTATATAGCATAAAGTATCTCACTTTTTGCTTATTTGAATGTAGAGATCTCATTATGGAGTTTTGTTATATTTTGTGGTGGAAAATACATATGAAGGAATGTTTGCTTGACTTAATCCCACACAGTGATAGAGTTTGGGGGTAGACTAGCAAGCTATAATTATGATTTCTCCTTAATTGAGAATGGAAATAACTGCAATCTTATTGCATCAATTGATACACCATTTATTTAAAAGGTTGTTCAAACATTAAGCAAAGTGAGATTATGAGCATATGGATCCTCTCTCGTCAATCTTACAAATTGATTATTTGGCACCATTTGTATCACACTTGGCTTAATTTCAAAGTTGTTATTGGCAATGGTAGGAGTAACAATTTTTTGAAATTCTTTGTTACATTAGGCATAACGAAAACACCTAAGGTGCTTCTTTCTTACGCCATGTCTTGTTGATTCAATTGCTATTCTTTTTGTTCAATAACTAATCTTTTTTCCCTGTGCAAATGACGAAGAGTTTGTTCAATTTTTGTGTCTATATGAACAATACTATCAAAACTTTGAGAACAACTCATAGAATCAATCAAAGCACTTAAATATAAATAAATAAAAACAATAAAACTAAAATTCTTTAACCAACCTTTCATTAATCTAATCTAATATTAATTCAAATTAAACTTTGGCTTCTCTAGCAACTACACCAAAAATCCTATTATGGGTTTCTTATATATATATATATATATATATATATATGTACACACACACACACATATATACCTTCTTAGTATATTGTAAGTAAGGGGTAGGTCTATAAGGAAGCAAAGTGAATCAAGTATTAGATGATTAAGTACTCTAGATGTCTAGGATAACAAAGTAAATCAAAGAATAGGGCAAATTAAACTAACAGAGCAAGTAAAACGAAACTCTATATATATATATATATATTCAAATGAAACAACCAATAATCATGAAATGTTTCTAAATGAATTGATTGGAGGATCAACCTGATGTCTTTAAGTGCTTATCTCTAAGTCAACTAGAGATTTCTATGAATAGAACTATACTCATTCTCGCTTTTTGTATAATTTGTAAACATAGAAGTTATGCTCCTTGCCAATCTTTTAAGCCCCTTATTATAAATTTCCTCTACCGAGTCTAATCCTTTAACCTAACTGAGTCTAATTTGTTTTCCATCGAAAAAACTAACTCGAATGATGAATCCTTAACTAACACATCATATATGGTGATCAATAATATATAACAACAATAATTCATAATCAAACTCAAATTCGAATTCATTCATATAAAAGAAAAATGATCAATTCATTATTCCATAGAATAGTGCATTCTAGTCCATACAACTTAGCCTAAATACATGATTAAATCAAGAAGGAAAACCAAAGAATAAGAGAACATAAAGAGAAAGAAGAAGAGAATAATGAAATGAAGATCTAAAGAGGTCTTCACTCTTTGGAAAGGTTGGACTTCCATTGGAACTCCAAAGGAAACTAACTCCAACTTGAAAGAATGCTTCCTTTAATAAATAATTAACTCTCTCTTTCTAATACATATTGACTTTTCTTGAATGCCTTATGAATGATTTCTAATGTCTAAATATAGGTTCAGTCCATGTATTTATAAGCCTTGAAGTGCCCCAAGTCATGCTAGTTCCGAAAAAGTGCCTTTACAAAAGGGTGTGATGAAGGGATGTTGTAACTACTCGACACATTGATGCCGACTCAAGGACCACTTGGCATAGCTCTTTTCCATATGGTCACTATGCCAACTCAATATAGTTTGCCACTACTAGTGACAGACCAACTTCTTTCTTCCTTGTTAGGTTTTGTTCAATCTAAGGCCCTATAATGCACTTATATGCAAAGTTTAAGCTCAAAAAGGCCTAAAAAACATGAAACTTACATAAGAGCTGTCAAAATAAAACTAGGCTTAAAATTATAGACAATATTGATTAAAAAAATACTAAAATAAAAGAAATATAGACATAAAATCCCTAGAACATTGTACTAATTTGCACCATATCAAGATCCCTCACATTTAGACCTTGCTTTCTGTCAAGCAAGAAACAAAGATCCAAATGGGAACAACTAAGAATGACTTCTCCAAGTCTAAAAGCAATCATACTAGCATGCTTATCTTAATCACAAACCATAGAAATTTAAGAAAATAGATTAAAAACTAAACTTCCAACGCTTAACAATAACAAAACAAACTGGGTTTCATAGTATAAGCAATAAGGTTAATAATTTGTCACAAGTTATTAAAAACAAAATCGATAATGCATAGTCAAAGTGCTAGCTAAACCATGGACAAAGACTTTCATTCCTTAAACTTAGGACTTCTAAGGAGAGTAGTAGCCAATTGTGATGGGACAAGGAATAAGTCACATGGAATTTTTAGACATTTTATAGCATAATACTTGTGACGTCAACCATTTTCTAAAATAATGCAAATAAGGAGCATACTCACTTACACACAACTTATTCAACATGCATCTTGTTAACAAGTAACTTTATCATATTCATAACTTCATAATTCAAAGTTAGAGGAATACTTGAGAAGGTTAGACTTCTATTGGAAATCCAAAGGAAACTAACTCTAGCTTGGAAGAATGCTTCCTTTCACAAATAACTAACTCTCTCTTTCTAACACTTCCTGACTTTTCTTGAATGCTTTATGAATGATTTCTAATGTCTAAATGTATGCTAAGTCCATGTATTTATAAGCCTTAAAATGCCCCAAGTCGTGCTAGTTACATAGAGGTGCCTTTACAAAAAGGTACGATGAAGGGATGTTGTAACTACTCGGCACACTAGTGTCGACTCATGGTCCACTCAGCATAGCTCCTTTTTGTATGGTCACTGTACTGACTCAGAATAGTTATCACTACTGGTGATAGACCAACTTTTTCCTTCCTTGCTCAATTTACTTTGTTCTTCAGTCTAAGGCCTCGTAACACACTTGTATGCAAAATTTAAGCTCGAAAAAAGGCCTACAAAATAGGAAACTTACATAAGAACTATCAAAGTAAAACTAGGCTTAAAATCATGGACAATATTGATAAAAAAAAACATACTAAAAACAAAAGAAATAAGACATAAAATCCCTAAAAAACTATACTAATTTGCACCATATCACAGTTGCGTCTAAAGGAATCAAAATAGCGATTGTGAATTTCATTCGAACGCAAGAGACATAGTGGCTATCTTTTGGAAAACCAATGGTTGTCTGCCACATGGACTAGCCATTAGATACAAACAGGATTCTTTATCGTGAATCAAACAAAATTAATGGAACATGTGAAATTGATACCATAAATGCCTAGTCACGACCATGAACACTGTTATTTAATGCAAAGTCTGCCTAGCATACCTTGGAGATTTAGACATAGTTTTGTATGTAACATCCCTTTGGCGGTTGTTGCCTATAAATACTCGATCAAATGGACTTAAATTCAAGAGAATAACATTCAATACAACAAAACTCTTATAATTTTTTTCTCAACTTTTGTACATTCAATTTCTTATTTGTAAATTGTTGTTGTTTGGTATAAGCATTAAATAGCATTAGGTTTGGATTTAAGAGTTAGCCATTATTGTAAAACTCTTGTTTAGGTTATGTGTAAGCCTGGGAAAATATTTGTAAGGTTATGTGTGAGCCTTAAAATACAAAGTGTTAGGTTGTGTGTATTAGATCTAGCTTGGGAGTTTGGTAAACCAAGTTTGTTTTTATGATTACAAACACATCTAAAAGCCAACTTTTGTTCAAGTTAGTGTGTAAAACCTTGCAAGTACATCAATTTTTTGACCAAAGGCTTTAAGAAGAAGAATTTTTTGGAAAAACTCTAAGTATTCAAAGCTAATGGGTGTTATTGCATTTCAACAAGCATTGTGACTTCATCAACGAGCAATAGAGATTCCCAACAGGCATTGAAATGACAACCAAAATGTGAGTTAAGCTTTCTAGACCCCTTAACCATTAACTTTCTCATAGCACAATAAACGTTGGATGTCGAAATCACTTGAGCTTCATAAGTTGACCTTCATCAAGAGATTACATTTTCAAAATAGGCGTGACTCATCGATACCTCAATGGGCATTACATTTTTTCAAAGGGAATGGTTCATCGATACTTTAGTAGGATTTGCATTTTTGCAACAGGCATTGGACCAAAATGACTTGATGTGAATAGAACATTTAAAAGTCTCGACATGGGTGTTGGACTTATACTACAAGCGTTGGAAAAGCACTAAGGTAAAGCTAGAGTTTATGCACCTTCCAATGACAGATGTTCAAATGTTCAATAGTGATTAGGATACTTTTCAATAGGCATTAAACCAAAACCAACAGCTATTGAAACACTATACAAAATCTTGAAAACAGAGCATCAAGTTTACATCCTCCTAGAGATTTGCAATGGGCTTGGTCCATATACCACAAAAGTTGAAGTTTAATTCTAATAGGCATTGAGAAGCTCTAATAATCATTAAAGGAGTTGGTGACTAAAAAATTGAGAAAGTTAGAAGAGTGTTTAGATAAATCTCTCTCTAACAGCTAGTTTCAATGACTATTTTAGTAAAATCAATGACCGTTGAAATTGCATTTTCACCCAACAATAGGCATGGAGATTGTCCAATAGACATTGAATGACTACTTTATGATATGGAGTGAAAGACTTTCTTCTTGTGGCTAGTTCCGTGTCTTTGCTTATGAAAGGACTCTCCTACAATAGGATTAAGTAGAGAAAAAGTGAAAAATGGCCAAAAGGCGAGTTTATTCTATTGTGAAACCAATCTTTAATAAAAAGGGTGAAACTAGTGTGATCCAACTTTAAGGGAAGATAAATTATCAAAAGCTTACATAAGACATCTTTAAAAACAGAGTTGAAGAACAAGCTTAAGTCATCTCTCAAAGCTCTCCACCAAGTCAAGCATAATTTATGAATGTAGTCATTATTATTTATTGCTTGAGTGAGAGTGTTCTTTCTCGTCTTTAAATTGTAAATTCTTTAGAGAAAGGTTTTTTGGTTTAGGAGATCTTCAAGGAAAGATCAATTGTCACAAGCTTGTATAAGACACCTTCAAAAATAGAGTTGAAGAATAAGTTTAAGTCATCTGTCCAAGCTTTTCACCAAGTCAAGCATAATTTGTGAGTGTGGTCATTATTATTTATTGCTTAAGTGAGAGTGTTCTTTCTCATCTTTAAATTATAAATTCTTTGAAGAAAATTTTTTTTGTTTAAAAGATCTTAGTAAATCTAAACCATTTTTGTGAAGGTTTAAAGTAGTACCTATAAACTACTTTGGGAAATGGTTTTTAATAGCATCTGAAAGTCTGCTTATAACGACTTAGCAGCGCTCGAAAGCTACTGATATGAAGGTGATTGACAATAACTAGAATCTATCTCGATAGTGAAGGCTCTAGTGGAAGACTAAAGGAGAGGACATAGGCAGGATTGTGTCGAACCTCTATAAATTGATTGTGTTGATGTCTCATTATTTTTGCACATAGCTTTCATTGGTTTTTACTTATCATTACCCTATTTAACCCTCCCGTTCTAGGGCACCAAGGGATAACAATTAGTATCAAAACTTATCACTCTATCAAGGTTTAAGTGCTTAGAGTAAAGATCATGGCAAGTCTTAAGGAATCACAATCAATTCACAAGCCACCATTCTTCAAAGGAGATGACTATGGGTATTGGAAAAATCATATGGAAATCTTTATGGATAGTGAAACCATAGATCTATGAGACATTATCAAAGACAGAAGAGAAGTTCCAACTTAATTGGTTAGAGATGTTTTTGTTCCCAAGCTCAAAAGTGAGTGAACAACTAAAGATAAGAAGGCAAACTTGAAGAACATATAAGCTATACACATTCCCTTATGTGCAATCTACTAATCTCGGTATGCAAAGCTGTAAATGTGCATATTGACAAAAGAAATATGGGACACTTTACAAACTTAGCATGAAAGCACCAGTAAAGTGAAGAAGAAAAAGATACAAATACATACTTATATGTATGAAACTTTTATATAGTAGCTTAGTGAGATAATAACTAAGATGTACAATAGGTTCATTGACATAGTGGGCACTCTCAAGAAAAGATACAAATACATACTTATATGTATGAAACTTTTATATAGTAGCTTAGTGAGATAATAATTGAGATGTACAATAGGTTCATTGACATAATAGGCACTTTCAAAACTCTTGGGAAGTCCTACTCCAATAAAGATATGGTTGCTAAGATCCTAAGAACTCTTCCAAAGGACAATTGGGAAGCTATGAATACAGCAATAAAGGAGGCAAATAAGTTAGAAGTCCTATCTTTAGATGAACTCATAGGAAAGCTTCTAGCTTATGAATCACTCTTAAAAAGACATTTGAAAACTCTAGAATGAGAAAGGAAGACTTAGCTCTAAAAGCTAAAGAGGTACAATCTAAATCCCCTTGTTCTTCTTGGTTACTAACATCTTCTTTTAGTGATGATGAACATAATAGTGAAGATGTGCACCTTGCCCTCATAACAAACAAAGTAAAAAGATTTCTCTCAAAGAATAAGAGGGCAAGGAGTTGTAAGAAGAAGAGTAGTAAGAGTTAACTCATTTGCTATTGATGCAATGAGAAAGGGCACATCAAGTCATATTGTCATAATGTAGAGAAGAATAAAGCTCTTGCTAAGAAATATACCTCTAAGAAAGATAAGGAAGTGTACATAGCTACTTGGGATGATACAAGTGACTCTGAACTTAATGAAGAGGACACTAAAAAAGAGCTAGCCAATTTATGTCTTGTGGCAATTAAGGAGAGATTAGATGAGTCCTCAAGTGAGCACTCTTCCAATAATGATACTGACGGCAATGGTGAGAATGAGGTAAATCCTCTTGATTCTTATTCTAGAGATGAGTTATATTTTATTATCACCAAGTTGACCATGAAAGTGGAGACTCTCAAGTCTAGAACCTCCACTCTTAAGAAAGAAAATAAGTCCTTAAAGGATTCTCCTAAGAGTCAAGATACTTTGGCTAAAGAGGTTGAGTCTCTAGCTGTTGAGAACTCTAAGCTCAAGGATAATCTCAACAAATTTACTAAAGGAAAAGGAGAAATTAGACTCCATCCTTAAAGTTTAAAAGAGCCTACCGATTAAACATGGATTAGGATATAATGCTTTTACCTATACTGCTCCTTCTACATCCAAGATAGCCTTTCTAAAGGCTAAGGAAATTAGCATACCTAAAACTATGAAAATGCCAAAAGTACCCAAAAACGGAAATGTCAAAACAAATGGCAAAAAGGCTACTCAGCCTATTCACACATAAATGAGACAAACTCCTTCTAGAGCTAACTATGCCTACATGTATTATTTTTACAAGCCTTAGAGGCAAAGTCTTTAAAGGTATAAAAATTGGCATAATCATGGATATAGGTATACACCTTACATGAAAGCACCTCACATGAGAAACACTCCTAAATAATTAATTCAAAGGAGTTACAAATCTCATAAACACTATATACATGCTCCACCTAGGAATAGGACACTTATGCACCTCAATGGTGAATATTTTTATTGTGTTATTTATGGCCACATTGCCTATCATTGTCTTGCTAAAAGGCATAATGAGCAAATGGCTAGAGCTAACTCTCTAAGACGTAAGAAGATTTGGGTACTTAAGACTTGATTCTCTTAGTTTTGCAGATGTGCTTAAAATCCTAAGTTGGAAAGCAATAATGGTATCTAGACAGTGGATGTTTAAAGCATATGATAGGAGAAAGTGAGTTTTTCACGTAACTCTAAAAATCTAAAGGACTTGGAAATGTATCATTTGGAGACAATAGGAAAGCCAAAATAATTGGCATATGTAAAGTTGGTAAGGATGTTGATTTACCCATTCTTGATAAAGTTTTGCTTATTGATGGACTTAAACATAATCTACTGAGTGTAAGTTAGCTTTATGACAAAGGCCTCAGAGTTATGTTTGAACCACAAGCCTAATATGTGTCGAGGATGAGTGATAACAAAATCTTGTTCATTGATAGGAGAATGTATAACTTTTATGTCATTGATTTAAATTCTCTTATTAACAATGATGCAAAGTGTCTAGTATCTATAGTGAACGAAGGGAAAACTTGGCACAAAAGGCTAAGACATGCAAGCATGGAACTCCTCAACATGCTAAAAAAAAGAAACTTGGTTGAAGGTCTGCCCGAAATCAAGTTTGCAAAGGAAGGAGTTTGTGAAGCATATCAAAAAGGAAAACATGTAAAATTTTCATTCAAATCCAAGAACACAGCAAGTTCATCTAGACCCTTGCAATTGCTTTACATGGACTTGTTTAGGCCCATTAGAGTATCTAGCTTGGGAGGCATGCATTCTGCATTTGTTATTATAAATGATTACTCTAGGCATACTTTGGTGTTATTCCTTCCTCACAAGGACTCCTTCCTCACAAGGACTATTGTTTTAATGTCTTTAAGACCTTTGCTAAGAGAATTCAAAACTAAAAGGATTTGAATATCTCTTCAATTAGAAGTGACCATGAAGGAGAGTATGAAATGCTAAATTCCATAGCTTTTGTGTTGAGTATGATATCTTACACAACTTCTCTACTCTTAGAACACCACAACAGAATGGTGTAGTGGAAAGGAAGAATAAAACTCTTCAAGAAATGGCTAAGACCATGTTAAATGAGTATAATCTTTTTAAATATTTTTGGGCTTAAGCTGTGAACACTTCTTATTACATGTTAAATAGACTATTGGTTAGGCCCTTATTAAAGAAAACTTCCAATGAGTTATAGAATAATAGGAAACCCAAGATTGTATATTTTAGAGTCTTTGGTTGTAAGTGCTTTATTCTAAACACTAAGGACAACCTTAGCAAATTTGACTCCAATTTGATGAAGGAATTTTCCTTAGATACTCTACTACGAACAAATGGTATAGAGTCTTCAATAAGAGAACTTTTGTTATTGAGGAGTCTATACATGTCATTTTTTTATAAATCTTATCCCACTTCTTCAAGAAAAGAAGAAGATGATGATGATCATGGAGGTTCCATGAGTGAGTTAAATATTGGAAAAGAAGGGGAAGAATGTGGACAAACGACAAGAAATGAGGAGTGAAAAAAATTCAAATCAAGCTCTTCCTACTCCAAATGAAGAAGAAACTCAGTTGGAAAGGGACTGGGTCTTTAAGAAAGATCATCCAAGATATCTCATGATAAGTGATCCATCAAGTTATGTAACAACTACATCATCATTTAGAAATGCAAGCACCGATCTTGCTTTTATTTCCCTTATTTAGCCTAAGACCATAGACAAGGCCATAAAAGATAAGCATTGGGTTCTTGTTATACAAGATGAACTCAATCAATTTGAAAGGAGCAAAGTATGCACTTTAGTTCCTAGACCTAAAAAACATTCCATTATTGGAACCAAATGGGTCTTTAGGAATAAGCTTGGTAAGCATGGAACCATAGTTAGAAATAAGGCTCATTCAATAGCCAAAGGCTATAACCAAGAAGAGGGAATTGACTTTGATGAGACATTTGACTCTGTAGCAAGGTTGGAAGCCATTAGGATTTTACTTGCATTTGTTTCTCATATGACTTTTAAATTATATCAAATGGATGTCAAAAGTGTTTTCTTTAATGGCTACATTGATGCAGAAGTTTATGTTGAACAATCTAATTTTGAAAGCCATTGCTTTCCTAACCATGTGTTCATGCTCACCAAAGCCTTATATGGCTTGAAGCAAGCTCCAAGAGCTTGGTATGAAAGGTTAAGCAACCTTCTTATAAAGAAAGGATTCTCTAAAGGGTTACTAGATACAACACTCTTTTCTGAAGAGAATAATGAAGACTTATTTCTTGTACAAATATATATAGATTATATCATTTTTTATGTCACTAATGTTTGCTTGTGTGAAGATATTTCCAAAGTAATGAAATGAATTTAAGATGACTATGATGGGAGAACCCATGTTTTTTCTTGGATTACAAATCAAACAAAGGAAAGAGGGAATCTTCATCAACCAAGCCAAATACATAAGAGAACTAATTAAAAGATTGGGCATGGAAAATAGCAAACCATGTGAAACTCCAAAGAGCAACAACATCAAACTAAGCACAGATGAACGTGGTAAGGTTACGGATCAAAAGTTATATAGAAGTATGATTGGTAGTCTTCTCTACCTAACTGTATCTAGGCCTGATATTATGTTTACTGTGTGCTTATGTGCAAGATATCAGTCTAATCCCCAGGAGTCTTACTTGCATGTTGTAAAACACATACTCAAATACCTTAATGGTAGTCCCAACTTAGGACTTTGGTACCCTAAGAGTTCTTCATTTAAGCTAAATGCATTTTCAAATGCTGATTTTATATGGTGTGCCCCTTAGATAGAAAGAACACTTCAAGCACATATCAATTACCTGGTGAATGTTTAGTGTCTTGGAGTAGCAATAAGTAAAATTCAGTTATTTTGTCTACAACAGAAGTTAAGTATGTGGCAACAGATCTTTGTTGTACTTATATCCTATAGATGAAGCAATAACTTCTTCATTACAAGGTTATTATAAATCAAGTGGCCATCAATTAGAGCCATCAACTTGTTTAGGAATCCTATTCAGCATTCTAGGAGTAAGCATATAGATATAAGACATCACTTTCTAAGGGATCATGTTAATAATGGCAATTTTGTATTATAATTTGTTGATACTAACCATCAATTGACAAATATTTTTACTAAAGCTCTTTATGATGAAGGATGGAATTCATCAAAAAATGACTTTGAATGATTGATGAAAGTACATTAGTTAATACCAATGGGTTCTTCTCATTTACCTATTTTAATTAAGGCATAATCTTTGTTGATTGATTGTTGATGTGTTAAGTGAAATTACTTCAATTAAATCTTTATATTTCATATGCTAAAGATTTGTAATTGTGTTTAGTCTTGATCAAATGTCCCTTTATTAATTGAATTCATGACAATATCATTGAGTTTGATTAATAATTTACATAAACTTAGCTTTGAAAATGTTTTCTCATTTGAAAATTTTATTTTAAACTTGGTTTTACTTTGGAAAACATGGCTAATGGCCATTGCTAATTTTCCAATGACTGTTGTGTTGTTTGTGATTTATGCCTTATGCTTCTATATACCCTCATGATCGTTGTGATTTTCCAACAAACATTGTTCTTCACCCAATGGGCATTGTGAGTAACAACCATTGTTGAATGAATAATATATGTTTGAACTAGCTAACAGTCATATCCAACAACCATTATTTCACTCACAATGGTCGTTGAACACTCTCAACAGTCATATTTTCTAAAAAAACAAGGAGCTCTTCATACTCCTATATATATATATATATATATATATATATATACCTCTGAAACCCTAAAGTTGTTTTACTTTTGCTTTTATTGTGCTTTTGCTCTCTATCTCTTTCTCTCTTTCTATCTCTCTCTCTCTATTTCTCTCTCTATTTATCTCTCTGCTTTTGTTGTTCCTTTGTTTGTCACTTGTATCATTCATTAATCACCAAACCAAATGGCACCCAAAGTTGAAACAACCAAGAGATATAAACAACCTGCCTAAAAAAACCCACAACCCTCTAACTCAAGTTTAGAAACTGAGGAAAACATAGCCTCAATGTTTGCTCAATAGAAGAAAAGGTCAAGTAAACCATCCTCTACTCTTCAGTCCTTAAAGAAGGTCAAGTTTGTTCCAAAATCAAAAAGGAAAGGAAAGGAGACAAAAACAAAGCAAACTCCCATCATTATCCAAAAATTTCACCTCAATATTAACAAAGAGAAGGAATTGGCACTAAAACTCCACAAGAGACACCTAGGAGGAGACAAATTCTTTAAACGGATCGATATACAAAGGTATAGGTTGGCAAATCAAGTAGAAGAATTGATGACAGGGATACAGTGGGAACTTTTTTGTCACATCAAAAAGCCTTCCTATCTAGAGCTTACAGTTGAGTTCCTGTCTACTCTTGAAGTTCTGAGAGGCGATTATCATGCATACACATAGGAAGGGACCATCAATTTTAGACTTTTTGGGAAGAAGTACACTCTAAGGCTAACTGAGTTGGCTAAATGCTTCAATGCCACTTCTGTTGGAGTAATGGAGCATCCCCCCCACTTTCACAGTGGATGTGAACCAGTTATGAAAGTCAATCACAAATGGGAAAAGCAACTACAACCACAATAATAGCAAGGCATCTAAGATAAAAAGTTAAGCCTTAAGGATTGCACATCGTCCTATAACTTGGAACATCAACAGTAGAGCCTAATCGATTAGAAATTACACCATCACAGACCTATTATATCTCTGGTGCATAAAGAACAAACAAAGAATAAACACACCCTTGTTCTTAATGCAAAGGATAAACAGTTAAGTGGACAAAGGAAATGAGTTTATGATGGGGCATTACATCACTACAATTGTCAAGTATGTGAAGGTCATACCCTCAATAGAAGAGGAACTTGAAGCAAGGAACATTGTGTTGGAGAATCTACCACACAATGAATCCATTAGTAAAAAGATGTACTGAGTATGGGGATCCTTTAAAGGCTCAACTCAACCTTAATAAAAATAATTCTAGAAGAAGGAGACGCCCCTATACTAGACTAAGATGATGAAGAAGTTGCGGAAACCATCCGAGCAGGGATTGCTGCTGTGAAAGAGACAGGTACAAGTGCTCCTGCTCTTGCTCTTGCTCCTGCTACTGCTTTTACTCCTCCTCTCATAAACTTTGAGCGAAAAGTCCTTGGTCAACTTACAACAATCTCAAGTGTTGTTCAAAGGGTTGAAAATCCTTCACCATCTCTCTCCACCAAAAAACACAAAAATTGTAATTAGGTATGAAGGATGTGAACCAAACCTTAGATTGGATAGTTAAAGGACTAAACTCACAACGTGGTACTCCAACTGCTCTAGTAGAGTTAGAGACAGTAGTTGAGCCTAAGGACAAGCCTTAGAACCATCTCTAAGATCCTCACTTTCAATCATTTTAATGTGCATATTTTCTCTTTATTTCTTTTTTTATATCTTGTCTTTTTCCTTACTTTTCAAAAAAATTGATAAAATGGACAATATTTCTTTAATGAATATAGTTACTTGAGTTATGTTTATTATTTCTTTGCTTATATGTTGCTTTTTAATAATGATAAAGGGGAATAAATAACTAAGAATAAGAATAAGGGGGGTAAATTTGGTATTAAATGCAAGAACAAAACAAGCCTATAAATAATGAAAATTTATATGACTTAACTTGTTTAAATTTATTTTAGAACTTGGTATGTATAACTTGCCTTAATAGTGCATAAATAATGAAATAAAAGGGGAGTAAAATGACTCTATATAACTTATATATTTGTCTATTATACTTAAAATATTTATGATGTACATTTTTTGTAAGTGTTATTTATCTTTAATAGATTGTTTGTCATCATCAAAAAGGGGGAGAATGTTGGATCTAGCTTAGGAGTTTTGGTAAACGAACTATGTTTTAATGATTACAAACACATCTAAAAGGTAACTCTTATTAAAGTTGCAAGTACATCAATCTTTTGACCAAAGGCTTTACGAAGAAGAATTTTTTAAAAAAACTCTAAGTATTCAAAGCCAACGGGTGTTGTTGTATTTCAATAGGCATTGTGACTTCATCAACGAGCGTTGGAGATTCCTAGCAGGTGTTGAAATGACAACCAAAATGTGAGTTAAGGTTTTTGGACCCTTCAACGATCGACTCTCTTATAACACAATAGGTATTAGATGTTAAAATCATTTAAGCTTTGAAAGCTGACCTTCACAATGGGCATTGCATTTTTGCGACAGACATGGCTCATCAATACCTGAACGGGCATTGCATTTTCACAATGAGAGTGGCTTATCGATACCTCAATAGGTATTGGACCAAAATGGCTTGATGTGAATATAACCCTCAGAGTCTTAACATGGGCACTAGACTTATACCAACGGGCATTGGAAATGCACCAAGGTAGAGCTAAAGTTTCTAGACCATCCAATAATAGATGTTCAAATGTTTAATAGGCATTAGAACACTTTTCAACTGGCATTGAACCAAAGCCAACAACCATTAAAACATTAAATAAAATCTTAAAAAATAGAGCATCAAGTTCTCATCCTCCTAGAGATTTGCAATGGACATTGTCCATATCCCAACAGAAGTTAAAGTTTAATTCCAACAGGCACTGAGAAGCTCCAACAGTCATTGATGGAGTTAGTGACTAAAAAATTAAGAAAGTCAAAAGAAGAGCATCTAGAGAAATCTCTTTTTAACATCTAGTCCTAACTAGCATTTTAATAAAATCAATGGCCATTAAAGTTGCATTTTCACCCAACAACAAGCATGGAGACTATCCAATAGGCATTGAATGACTACTTTATGACATGGAGTGAAAGCCTTCCTTCTAAGGGCTAGTTTCGTGTCTCTACTTATAAAAGGACTCTCCCACAATAAGATTAAGTAGAGAAAAAGTGAAAAAAGATTAAAAAAAAAAAAAAAAAAAAAAGAGTTTATTTCGTGTCTCTACTTTTAATAAAAGAGGTGAAACAAGTGTGATCTAGCTTCAAGGAAAGATCAATTATCAAAAGCTTGCATAAAACATCTTTAAAAATAGAGTTGCATGACAAGCTTAAGACATCTCTCAAAGCTCCCCACCAAGTCAAGCATAATTTATGAGTGTGGTCATTATTATTTATTGCTTGAGTGAGAGTGTTCTTTCTTATCTTTAAATTGTAAATTCTTTAGAGAAAGATTTTTTGGTCATGGAGATCTTAATAGATCTAAACCATTTTTGTGAAAGGTTTAAGATAGTACATGTAAACTACTTTAGGAAACAATTTTAGCAGCACTTGGAAGTCTATTTGTAACTGCTTAGTAGTGCCTAAAAGCTACTGGTGTAAAGGTGATTGATAGCACTTGGAATCTATATTGATAGTGAAGGCTCTAGTGGAAGACTATAGGAGAGAATATAGAAAGGATTGTGTCAAACCTTTATAAATTGATTGTGTTGATTTCTCATTATTTTTGCACATAGCTTTCATTAGTTTTTACTTGTTATTTCCCTATTCAACCCCCTTTTAGGGCACCAAGGGACAATAGTGTGTGAGCCTTGAAACACAAAGTGTAAAAGTTTGGTGTGAGCTTGAGAAACATTATTTAGTGATAGTGAAATATCCAATTGGAATAATTAAAGATTTGATGTACATTTTGTTTATACCCGAACCACTATAAAATCTTGTGTCTTTTACTCTTCTTTTACTTTTTCTATTTCCTTCTTAGCAACCTTTCCCTCTAAAATTTTAAATTTGCTACCAATTCAACCCCCCTTCTTGGTGCTCAAAGGCCAACAAGTAGTACTAGAGCTAAGTCTCAATCAAAGCCTTAATTATGTGAGAAAAGATCAATGGCATAAGAAAGAATCCACACTCATATTGCCCTACTTTAATGGAATTGACTACACTAATTGGAAGTATAAAATAGAGATCTATTTAGTGATGTGATGGAAGCCTCATACAAAGGTGTTTGATAGTAGTAAAAAATTAATCCTAAAGGAAGAATGGGTACACTACATTTCTCCTTGAGTCTTTTAGCATCGAGGATGAGATTTATGTCTTTTTTCTAACCTTGGCTAGAATGAGTTCATATTTAGAGATGAATTAGGATATGAAGAAGTCATCCAAGAGTTTATATGCACTGTAACCTTGAGCCAAAGGGCTGAATCTAAAGCAGTGCGTATGAGATTTTTTTTTTAAGGCTTTTGAGGACCCTTATTTCATAACCTTTGCTTAACTTTCTTCTCTTCTTAACCTTTAAATTGGAGATAACATTACATCCATTATCTTTGGACTTGGCATCATTTATTTGGAATTTTGGTTCAAAATTTCTATTGAAGCCAAACATGACCCTAAAATTTCTCTATCCAAATACATCAAGACCCTCACAAATTGGCTTCTCCATAGAATCATCACATTTTCCATCAATGCTAAGAGTGATGGAAATGACAAAGTTTCACAAAATGACGTAGCATTTCTTTTATGTCTCACTAAGAACCAACCAATCCAAATAGGGAGATATCTTATATATCAATTGATCCACATAAGTACAAAACCAAAATGCCAATTTCTTCTCGCTTCTCATATGACATCCATTTATAAGTTTATGGGAACTTTAAATTAGGAAAATGAAAAATTCCCCACTAAGAAATACTTCCCCTCCTAAAACTTCCTTGACTTTCCCTACTTGATCAATGTCAAAGCCATCCATCCTGACACATATGTCTACACCTTAGGATCAATTAGGGCTAAGAAGCAAGAAACTATCCATGCTTCTAAGGGAAATTGGCTTAGGATTGAGGAAGCTACCAAAGAACCCATTCCATCACATAAACTAAAAGAAAAGCCCAAATCAAAACATTTTTCCATCTCTATCTCTTTAATCAACAAAAAACTAAATAAGGTGATGAGGATTCTCAAGAAAATATTTCTTCTTATCTCTCACCTTTAAAGTGATTTAATAGATCTTCAAGAGAAGGTGGGTGCAACTCCTTGTCATCTTCCTGACCTTAAGGAATTTAAAGATACCTAAGAGGAAGAAGAAAACCAAGAAGAGCAAGAAGATGAGGCACAAAGAGGAGGAGATGAAGAAATTAGAGATTGTAACATTCCTATCTTCATTCATTGGCAGTCTCACATTAACATATTCATTGCATAAATGATTTGTAATCCGACATGAACATACACATTGGATAAATGATCATTTAGATAAGTGAATTAGATAAGCACGACAATGACACTTGTAGCATTGCATTTGGGAAACTATATGTAATGTTTGTATAGTTGCATGGCAAATTATCTTATATTGTGTACATGTTATAGCACAATAAATAATGATGTTTTAGAGCTTATTTAAAAGTATAAGGATCATATGGGAATTAGGAGATGGATGGAGGTGATGAAAGAGTGAATAAGAGGGACTGAAATAGGAATATAAAACTTTCAACCAATGGTAGTGAGACACCATGATTTTGTCCTATTAGGGTAGCTATAAAAATTAAAATTTTCATCTTTTAGGATTAGATTACAGAGGCATAATGTGAGGGAGTTCAGAAAGGAAGATATCTAAGAAAGAAAGGAAGAAAAGAGAAGAAGAAGAAGAAGCAGAAGAGGAAGAGGAAGAAAAGTGAGCTAGGAAGGAACCCTAAGCTTTTCTGATTTTAGGAAAAGAGGAAAGTTAATTTATCTTCTTCCCACATGAAATTACTCCCTTATAACATGTTAATAATGCATGGTTAGTAAGAATTATGGAGTATTTTAGGTAGAGCTCATCTATGGAAGTTAAAATTCAAGAGAAACAAGAGCTGATTGTGTCCATTTTATTGTTAGAGCAAAAACTTGCACTCATGATTTCATAACCCTAAAAAAGGAATTGGGAAAGCGTAAACTATAAAATTTTTATCTTTGTTTCCCATATAAATGCATGCAAAATAGCTTTTCTTAATTTGGTGTGTGTGAAGAACTATGGCTCATTCATTAGGGCTGGTTCACAACCAACCGAAATATCCTCAATCTTTTTGTTTTCATATATTTTGATGACCTCCTGTGCTGATTTAGACAAAGTGAAAAATATGAAATTTTATAGGGTTATATGTCTTTTAAATACCTGTAAAGTAGTTTTGCTTAATTTATTGTGTGGAAAGAGATATACCTCTTTAATTGTGACTGACCCTGAACCTAATGAAACATGTTTCATCTCTTAGTTCTGTTTTTCAGAAATTTGATGGCCATAGAATGGGAATTTAGTGATGTGCCAAACTTGAAAGTTGTATATTTGTGTCTAATCTACATTCCTATAAAATATCTTTTCCAAATTTACCATGGTTGATGTGACATTATCCTTTCATCATCACTAATTATCAACATGTTGAAAACCTACTCACCCTAAGATTTTTAATTTGTTTTGGTGACTTTATAAACTAAATTACACAATGAGTAAAACATGAAAAATGTTCTTTTATGTGTTTTATAATTTTGTTAATTCACGTTTGCAATTGAATTTGTACAATTTGAGATATACCCAAAAACATAAGACCTACTAAAACTAAGATGACATTGAACTAAGGCATAATTCAAAAATTCATCACATTTTTCTATATATCATAACTTAATCTAAAATTTTACTATATTGTCTCATTATGTGTCTAGTTTATTGTATAAAAAATAATCAAGTCATTTGGATAAGTACAGTAAGAGTTATTACAGTTATACTACAGTAAGGTTAGGCTGCCATATAAGAAAAATATGCATAAACATTAGGTCAACTTGCATGGAACATGCCCGTAGTTGCATACCAAGCATT
Source organism: Omphalea diandra (assembly GCA_949677035.1). Lineage (NCBI taxonomy): Eukaryota > Viridiplantae > Streptophyta > Magnoliopsida > Malpighiales > Euphorbiaceae > Omphalea > Omphalea diandra. The sequence goes on along the minus strand of CATIWR010672741.1, from coordinate 4,214 downwards.
CATAATCATTTTGACATACTTATAACCATGTATGTAGCAATATATGTATTAAATTTTGAGGTCTCAATACTTTGAGTAAGCCCAAGAGAGAGGACCAGACCTACCACAAACATTGATTGCATCAAAAGGTGAGTAAAAGCCATAATTGGATTCTAATAAGTATGTGTGATGATTTTATGATTTAGTTATATTCAATTACATGTATATGTGATTCAATTATGAAATTTTAGAGGTGAATACAAGTCAAGTGAGAATCATATGCTCTTAATGATTACTTGGTATACCATTATGAAATGAACACTTGTAAATCACTTAGAAAAGGGACCAATATGTCTTATTAACACATGTTATTGATTAAATGATTCACTTGTTATATGCTAGCCAGCAAAATTATATGTCACTTGAATCATATGAATTCTCGGGAGCAATATTTGCCTTGCAAGGTCACGATAAAATCAATCTATTACATTTGCACTTGCATTTGCATAGTCAATTCTTACAGTTGTATATCCTAATGATATTTGATTGTTGGTTACACCACAAGAGTCTAATTATTATTTTTATTCATTTAGTCATGACTCATTAAATTACAATTATATGTTTCAAATACTGAAGCATAGGGTTTGGATACTTTGGAGCATATAGTTTTGCATATAGACACATAAAGCATAAGTCATTAGCTGAATTCCAACTCTCTCTCTGTCCTTGTGTCATATACATATATCTAGATAGGAACTAGTTTATGGTCACTAGCCTTGAACATTAGTTAACGTATATGTATATTAAATACATATTAGATTGTGTATGTATGATTAATTAACCTTTATGCATATATATTTTTAGACATAAATGCCATGATTTATAAATGAAAAAGTTGTTATAGAGATACTGATGACAATAATGACATAGCTCCTACTTTCTAGTTTTTATACTTAGGCTTGTAATCCTTTTCTATTTGTGTTATTTTTATTTCTTATGTTTAGCCTAAGTATGTGATCAAATATCTTTTGTTTGACTTGTATTCTATATTTTGTTTAATATAATCTATGTTTGAAGTTTCTTCCCTCTATTGTTGCTCAATGGTTTTTTTTTTTTTAGCATAACATTATACTTATCCTTATAATTGTAATTGTCCTCCCTTATTTATCATGACCAAGGGAAAGAGTGAACTTGTATGTTATTAATTAAGAGGAAGTACGAATTGAGAGGGAGCATTTCAACAAGTTTAAACTATTTAACATTGTTAACCATCTCAACTTCACACTTATGCATTCTTTATCCCTTGCAAAATCAATCTAAGTTGTCAAAATAAAAAAGGGGGAGATTGTTGGACCAGGTTGGTCAAACCTAAGTCAAAACTCTTTTTTGACCTTGACAATGTAGATTAATATGTTTTAACATCAATTTTAAGTGTTGATTTTGCAGATTTTTAGATAGGTTTGCATTGAAAGTTGAATGAAAGTCTAAGTCTCAAAGATTTCAAACGGCATCCTAATTCGTAGTAACAAATTAGGATATCATAATCGTTATCTTGCAAAAGGATGAACCAACTTGAAACCGGATTCAAGGTGTATATCGTGTTCACCATTGCGACTGCAAATTTTGTACTTGCTTGGAGGGAATCAAGTCCTCAACCAGATATGCCAAGTGACCTAAGGAACCATTAGAAGATCAAAATTAACGAGGGCAAAATGTTGGTTGAGATTGTGAATTATTGAAGCAACATTTCCATAACAAACAGAAGATTTTGTGGTGACAGTCGTGTCGAAAGGAAGTAAAATAGTGACTGCGAATTTCATTCTGACTCAAGGTACATAATGGTTTTTTTCTTGGAGAACTAATGGTTGTGCGCCATGTGGACTAGCCACTAAATAAAAATGGGATTCTTTACCACGAATCAAGCAAATTTAGTGCAATATGATAAATCGCAACCACGAATGCCTAGTCACGACCGCGAACATTGTCTAACAAGCATTTAATGCAAAATCTGCCTAGCATACCTTAGAGATTTAAACATAGTTTTTTATGTAACATCTCTTTAGTGGTTGTTGCCTATAAATACTCCACCAAATGGACTTGAATGTAAGAGAATAACATTTAATACAACAAAACTCTTGCAATTTTGTTTTTCAACCTTTGTACATCTAATTTATTATTTGTAAGTTGTTGTTGTTCAATGTAAGCATTAAACACCACTGAGTTCAAGCTTGAGAGTTAGCCATTATTGTAAAACTTTTGTTTAGGTTAAGTGTGAGACAAGGAAAACACTTATAAGGTTGTGTCTGCGACTTGAAACAAAAAGTGTAAAGTTATGTATGAGCCTTGAAACACAAAGTGTAAAAGTTTGGCGTGAGCTTGAGAAACACCATTTAGTGATAGTGAAATACCCAATTGGAAGAATTAGGGAGTGGATATACTCGAACCACTATAAAATCATGTGTCTTATACTTTTGTCTTACTTCTATTTCCCTCCAAAATTTTAAATTTCCTACCAATTCAACCCCCCTTCTTAGTGCTCAAGGGCCAACATAAATCCTTCCATCAATCCAAAGAGGAATGGGATCATACATCATGGCATAGGGGTTATCATGCACATTCATACATCATATACACAACATTAAAAAAAAAGGTAAAGGGGATCATGTGACATGGCATAGGGATTGTCATGCACATCCATTCATCACAATCATCCATAATCATATGGGATGATGATAAAGATTAAATTCATGATCTAACCCAAGTAAGAACACGTACATCAAAAGAAAGAGAACTAGTTAGTAAATGAAAGTAAAATAAGGCAAATCAAATGAACTTAAAATGCAAAAAAGGAACATAAAACATATTATCATCTCTTCCATGCAAAGGCATTTCATCATACATCTAAGTCCATAATAAATATAATCCCATATCACAAATCAGCAAACAAAGTGGGGACAAACTATGTGAATCATGAACATCAAAAGAGGTAAACATGTAATACAAAGCACTTGGAAGATCTTCAATGGCCTAAGGCTAAATCATTACAAAAAATGAACTATAGTTAATGAGCCCTCTCTTTTGTTACTCCAAAAGAGTTAGGCATCCATAAACACTACTAACCATTATAAGGGTTAGAATGCCACTAACAAAAGGTGAAATTACAAGGCCAAAATACTACTCTCTTATTCTAAACACTAACATAATCATAAAAGGCTTTCAGGATCATTAGAACCTTAAGTTTCTTGCTTGTCACTACCCTCAACTAACTAAAATAGAACCAAAACCACCATTAAATCAACATGAAAGAACATAAATAATAAGCTTGCATGATGTTGGACTAGGGTAGTTAACCCTAAGTCTTGGACCTCTTTTGATCTTGACAAAAGGGATTGATCAATTCTAATGTTTCAATTTAGTGTTGTTTCAAAGTTTTTTTTTTTTTTTTTTTTGTCATTAAGTTGGAAGTTGGATAGAGTTTTTAGTCTTCAAAGAATGTAAAGTGACTTCTAAATCATGACTACAATCTAAGATTCACGACTGCTATCCATGAGGAGACTTGCTAGAAATCAGACAGATGAAATAGCAGAGTCATTTTCGACCGCGACTTATCCAAAAGGACTCCAAAAGTGATAGACGAATTCACAGTGTGTGTCACGTCTTAATCTCAATCGCAAATTTCAAAATAACTCAAAATGGAATCAAGTCCACAGCCACAACTTGACAAGTGTCCTAGTTAACTATTGAAAGTCAAAAATTGCAATAGGAACTTATTGGTAGCGACCGCGAACCTAAAAGAAGAAGATGAACACTTTTGGCAGATGAATTTGCATCCTTATTCGCGTCTTGTATAAGAAAAATTGCGACCGCTACTTTTGAGAGCAGGTGAAAGGCAACGACTATATTTTCCTGGTGAACTAATCATAAACTGCCACGTGGACTAGCCGTTAGACACAAATAGGGTTTTCCTTATGGAATTTGGATTTCACAACCGCAAACGAGTAGTAGCGACTGTAACTTAAGACTATCAAGCATTTAATACGAAAATTTGTCTAGCACACTTTAATGATTTTGTACCAGTTTTATTACAACGTCTCTTTGGTGGGTAGAGGCTATAAATACCTCACCAAACAGATGTAAATGCAAGAGAATTGATAACTTTATAACTAAACTCTTGCAATTTTACTACTCACTATTTTCTATTCTTTAAGTCATTATTGGGTGTGAGCATAAACACC
>CATIWR010672712.1:0-54627 GCA_949677035.1 Omphalea diandra | reverse complement strand
GATGTTGCCTATCTTGCAGAAAATGGAGATTCTTCCAGTCAATGATTTGGATGTTGCACTGCATAATTTTGTCAATAAAGATGACAAAATGGCATTCTATTCTTGTGTGCAATACAATCTTCAAGAAACACGGGTGAGTATTTTATCAATTTCACAACTATGGGATTGTTTTAGATAACAGCACATTTCTATTGTCATATGGATGATTCATTTGGTTGCATTTCATTTATATCCATGTGGATCATTATGTGGAATGTGGATTTTATATATTTTACTGAGGTGAACTGGTAGTACCCATTTTCTTCTTTCTTCCTTGTTCTGAACCAAGTCACAAGAAGACTGTCTGGGAAGGAAGAGTGAGAAAGAAAGGGAAAGAAATCTTGAGAATTGGGGCTGGAGGGAAAAGGATAACAGAAAAACTTATGGAGAAATTAATTCTGTTTTTGATTCATGATAACCAATACAATTTTATCAAAACTATTTATATTCTAATATTTCACGCTAACATAATGACCAAACAACAGCTAACTGTAAAAATGCAATCCATTCTTATACTGCCACTACCATATTAGGTCATAACGATCCTGTTATTTATCATTGATTCATTTTTCTGCTCTACAGAATAAAATTGCAAAGGAATCACAGGATACCTCAAAGTTTGAAGAGGAGGATATAATTCTCAAAGTTGGAGAATGTTTAGAGGCAAGACTATTAATTTTTTGATATTTTTCTTTCGAATTTCATCTCCATCCTGTAGGCATCTCAAGGAATTAGAGTACTTTTTACTGAAGTTGGTGTGTTGGGCAGCTCTTGCAAATGCATAGTTATGTATGCATACTGTTCACTTGTGTTTATTCGAAAATCAATATCTTTATATTTGCACTTTTATGATTTGTTTACATATTTAGCTTGTGATGTCCTGCATTGTCATTTTCCTTTGGGTGCATCAAATGGGAACAGATTAGAAAAGTGAAAAAGCACATCCTTTTTGTTATTTCGAGGAAATACTGCTGTAGTTATTGCTTTGTGGTTCATTTAGAAGATGTCACCAAATTTCAGTTCCCTTTTTGTATTGGTGGTGCGGCATTAACATTCATGTTTTCTAATCTATGCATGCCTTGTTTATGTTTACTGCATTCCACACACATTTTAGGGGATAAGCACGAAGGTTTCACAACTAGGCCACTCGAACCATGCTAATGTGGCTATAACTCCTTTGCTGGAGGCATCTCTAAACAGAACCCAGGTGCTTGGGGTAAGGGCAATTGATAGATGTCTTTTGTCCTATTCTTTCATGTGCATACAAAATGGTTTCAAGCTTAGGTGTCCAGGCATCTAATTGCCACTTGGACTTGATGGCATCTTGAAGCAGAAGAATCCATGTGCTTTGCCTGGCCTAAGGTCAATGGAGAGGTATCTTATCCCTCTCTTTCACAAGCATATATGTGTGCATGCATGTGGGAATGTAGCAATATTACAAATTATTATACCAATGACTTAGCAGCAGAGAAAGGACTAGTTAAAATCTAAAGAAGTAACACCTGGACTCTGCAATTAATATGTTATTATCATTATATTTGTTGCAGGAACGTGTCAAGGAACGGTCTGTGCATTCTAAGGATGCTCTACAATTCACATCTAGTGCACATTCCATGGAGGTGATTGATAGCTTGTAATTTTTCTTGATTGGCTTTGGAAACATTTGTATGCGTATGCACTCTCTGGAACCATTTTCTGCTTTATAAGCTTCCATTTACATTTTTTTTTTAGGATTTTAGAAGTACAAGTACTACGGGTATTGGAAGTGCAGTTTCTTTTAGTGACGAGGAAGACACAGCACAGGTACCTGGGTCAAGGTGCCCCCATCAACACCAGAAAGGGTCAAGAGTTGTTTCTAGGTCTTCTCATGATGCTTCAGAAGCTTGTAAAGGTAAAACTTCTACAAGAGGAAGGGGTAGGGGCAGAGGCAGAGGCACAAGTAATCTGAAGCAAACAATTCTTGATGCAACTCTTGGGTTTCGCCAGTCACAAAGGTTAATTTTGCTACAAGGGAATAGTTGCATGGCGACACAATTAAGTATAATCTGTTAGTGGTATATGACAGACGCACAACTTTATCTAAATGTCAGGTTGGGCTAGTCTAAGCACTGATAGTGTGAGAAATATTTAAATTAACAAGTAGCTCAACATCACCTACTCAGATTGATATTTTCAATCCAACTCTATCTGGTGAATACAACTAGGGAATTGCAGAGATGGTGATGGGGCAAGACAATAAGCAGCTAGTTATCGCTGTGAAGACTTCCAAAAAAAAAAGGAATGCATATTGCACATTTGCTTGTCCTAATTATCAGTTACGAAAAAGTGCAGTATAATAGTTAACGTTGATAGTCTTCTTTATTAATGTTTTGGCATTGCAGATCTGCATCAGTTGCTGCAACAGCAGCTGTTAGAAGTATTGCTCATGAGGAGGAAAATGTGGATTCTCCTTCAAGTGAAGATGCTGAGAATAATATCATCAATGACGTTGAGGACAGTTCGGTATGGACTTCCATTCCTTAGTTCTGTGCAAGTGCATCATGTTATATTTGGGCCTTTTCATTTCTATACTGTTAAGCTTAAGTTATTGTGAAATTTAAATGCATTTCATATCAAGAAATACAACTTCCACTGGTGAAAAAAACAACTACGGATTTTTCCAGAAGGAGAAAGAGTCATCTGCCCATTGTAATATCCCTGAATTTGACTCTTGTGACACTTTCAAGATATTGACATCCACATGCGTGCACCTTTTCTCTTTAGTCTTTGAATTTAGCATAAAGTTTCAACTTTAGAAGAAATGATGATTAGCAAAAACCACAAATTACTGTGATTATCTTACTAATTTACATTATTGACCATGTTGGTGGGCAAAGTTCATTTTGCTGTAGTTGGCTGGATTGAGATGATATTAGATGCATAGATATTTCTATGTAATCTTTCTTTCTTTTAAAGGATGATGTTGAAAGTGTTAAAGGCAAAGGGCGCAAAAGGGCTGCTCCTAGGGGAAGAGATAAAGCTTCTGTACCATCAAAGCGAGGAAGGATTTCAGATAACTCAGCAATTCAGAGAATGTTTATGGGAAAGGATGATGATGACGACAATGATGAAGACATGGCAAAGAGATTAAATAAGTCTCAACCTCGGGTTGGTGATGTTTTAAATAAGTCTCAACCTTGTGTCTGTCATTTGAATTTAATTTGGCATATATACTGGTGTTTAAAATGTTGCTTTCTGCTTTAATTGCAAATATCTTCTGGTTTCCCAAAATGTTTTTTTTTTAATAACTTAAACTACTTATTTTAGTTTAGTTATTAAATCTATTAGATCATATCATTGCTGTAGTCAACCTTTTCTCCGTCTTGCCTTTGGCCTCAGGACCCATGTAACTTTTGTTGTGTTCAGTTCTGTTTTTTCAAGTTACTTAAAATTGCTGCATTGTAGTTTAGCATTTACTATCTTTTACTGCAGCAATTTTAAGAATTGATCATTTTTAGAAAACTAGTGCAAAACCTGAATTCTCTTTAGGCAACATCTATTATACAATATTTTGCTATGTGTTGAATTTGACTGAGGGGTTCAAAATTTTAGAAGAACATCAAAATAGTGATGATATGTAGAATGCTTATGAGCAAAATGGAGGTTTTGAATTGGTTTAAATGTTTTTTGAGAAGATAGTTGATTTCTAGCTTGAGGAAAGCTTCTCCCTTTTCTTCGTACTTGTCACTTGATTGCTGCTACAAAATGCCTACTAGTTATTGCTAATGAAAGTATTACCTCTGCTAAAATGTCAACGATGTTGGCTTGAGAGGTTGTGCGTGAAATCATCATTTTCTGAACAGGAAGATGAAGTGATAATCCCTTATATCTGTTCATGCGTGTTAATACCATATTTGGATATAGTTTGTATGATCCTTTGGTCTCCCAAAATTCCTGGCGAAATGCATATTTTAGCCAATAAACTTTTCTTGTTTATGTCAATAAGCCCTTGAACTATTATTTGTTACATTAAGCCCTTAGATTTTTATATTTTTATGTTATTTACAGTTTTTTAATATATAGTTTAAGGACTCGATGTATACAAATAATAGTTCAGGAGTTTATTAACATAAACACAAAAAGTTCAAGGGCCAAATATATATGTTTTTCCTAATAATAATAATAATGATAATTAGACGAGTTCATTAATTAAACCTAGAGGAATGATAATTAGTTGTTTGCCTATGATGATGATAGTTATAATTAAACAAGTATGTATTCTTTAATTAAACCTAGAGGAATGATAATTAAGTTGTTTGCCTATGATGATGATATTGATAATTAAACAAGTATGAATATATATATTTGACTCCCAAAACTTTTTGTGTTTATATTAATAAGTCTCTAAACTATTATTTGTATCATTGACCTCTTAAACTATAAAAAGCCCTTAATAACATACAAAAATAAAATAAAAGTACAGTTCAATATATACAAATAATAGTTCAGGGGCTTATTAACACAAATGTAAAAAGTTTACGGGCCACAATTCCTTCGATTTAATAAGTATCATGAGATAATTTCCTCATGATTCTCATGATGTCCTGAAACCTTTTGTTGGCACATGTTCAGATGAGAAAAATAGATAAAACTGTAGTTTGTCAATTTCTAACTTGTTTACAACGCCGTGGTTGTATTTGAACTATATCATTTTATACTTGTTTGTGCTACTTATATCATTTTATGGTTGTATTTGAACCCGAAACATATCCCTGTCTTACAGGTAACGAGGAATTACGGAGCTCTAAGAAGGTAAGAAGAATTGTGGTTCAACAGCCTTTCTTCAGCCAATCCTGGTCAACCACATGGTTTGTTCTGGTTATGTATTATGTAGACCCCATTGTGGTGCATATCCTCACTTAAGATATGGAAAACATAATGTGTGAAGACGAAGCAACTGATGGAGAACTTTTCTTCAGCAGAAATGTTTGACTATCAAATTTTGCAGAAAATGTGTGGCTGAATGCTACTAGCGTTATGCTTCTAGTTTGAGGGATTAGATGCAGCTCTTTGTTTTTACTATGTACAAAATTGAGTCTCTATAGGATTGACCGATGGGAGATCATATCTACAGGGATGCAGCTTTTTAATCTGTTCCTGATTAATCAGGTGGGGCATTGTGCCTCTGCTGTGACTTTTATGCAGTTGCAATTGAGACGCGACTCTTTGTAAAGTACTGAGATTGCATGTAAGAAATTGTCATCTTGTTTCATCTAATCTTGTTCAGATTGCTGCCAAGTGTTTTTGCTGATCATTTAAGGCAAAAGGAGTAGGATTGTCGAAGATGCCATTTCGACCCATGTAGCGCACGAAAAAATCTGTCCGGTACTGCTCAAAGAATGCATCTGAGGTTCTAGTAAACACTTTGCTTGGGTGCTCGTATATTTGGCAACCAGTTAATAATGCAGTCTTCGTTTTACGACCATTCACATTATCATCACCTCACCAGGCTTCGATTCGATTTGTCACTTTAAACTTCCTGACCTCAATCAGGAGCACTGAGGGAACTCTTGTTGTTGCTCTTGAATTTTTAAAATATTCTGAATATGTTGGGGCAAAATTTAAACTAAAAGAAAGGCTTAATGACAAAAAATGCACAAACTTTGATATTTTTTGCAATTCTATTATGACATTTCAAGTTTGGCAATTTTGTACACCAGTTTATATTTCCAGTTTTATCATTAATTCAAATTTTAGATAAAATTAACTATGAAATTATTGATAAAATGTCATTAAAGAAGATAGATCATGTGCAAAATATAAATAGAATAAAATGTCAAGCCTTGAAAATTTAAAGATTCATTGTTTGGCTTTTATTTAGATTTCTTGAAGTAATCGGCCAAAAACGAAGTGTATGTATGTTTAGAAAAACTATGACTTTTTGCTAACTTGAGATATTTTATTTATTTAAGTTTTTGGTATAGCATATCTTTTTCTTTTTTTTTCTGTGGGCGCAGTATATCAATAATTTTAACTTGTAACTTTGTTGAAATTTAAATTGGTAATAGAATTGCAAAGAATTGGAAAGATGTATGAATTTATCAAAATTAAAAATTTATAATAAAAATGCAAAAATATCTAAAATTCATTTTGCCATTGGGTTATCAAAATAAAATTTGCATGGAATAATAAATAAATTTCCCATAAATTTATGTATTGAATAATATAACCATTTCCCATAAATTTATGTATTTGTAAGCATTTCCCATAGTACATCAATAAATGCTTCTCGGAGATTTAAGTGAAATCAAGCGAGAGAAACTTTAATGTAGATAATTGTGACGAGTAGAATGGCAAGAAGGGTAAAATATAAAATTGAGAGGCACTTCACTGGATTTCTTGCCATCACTGTTGGGTCATGGCATGGTAAAAATTTACTGAAAGTAGGATTACGTGGCTGTATCACAAATTATTGAATAACCTGAAAAACATGGGTAAATCATCGCCATATCGAGCAGAATCGAGCATAAGCAATATGAAAAAGCTTAACCATTTCAATCAATCAGAACCAGAGCCAGAACCCACTGGTGTCTGTGTCTTTAGAGCACTGGTGTCAGTTTGCTTTGATTTTTCGTTGAAACTGCTGGATACTGCTCGTCTTTAGGCGAGAATTTGCCCAAGGAGCATGAATTAACCACAATGATGGCGTGAGCCAACTCAACTTAACCTAGTTTTGCTGAGGATATGTGTAAAAGTAGAGAGCATTTAAAGTGAAAGCTAATCATGGCGTGTGAAAAAGGGGGCAGTAGTAACAAAATTTGCCCCTGTAATCTGATAAGTCAGTTTCAAAAGCCAAGGTATTTTGACTAAATTCCCATGTTTTCTCTGTAGGTAGAGAAAGGTTAAGAATCTATGTACAAATGGATTATGCTGCAATGTCTCATCGATGGTAGACCCTCTGAGTTGCGTTTGTTGTACGTTTACTCCTATTTGGACTGCTCATCTTTTCCTGACCAGAAGCAGTCCACGGGAAAGTCAGAATCGAGTGAAGTCACAAAAACAGTGTAAGAAGCTCAGCAGCATAATCAACATCATTAAATTCGATAACCCAATGGCAACATTCTCATGACATATTGCATTTTTTTTTTTATCTTCTCACAGAAAATATTCACTCACCAGATGTGAAATTTATATTTCCAATGTGTGAATAGTACTAAGAGTGTGAAATGTGAGGTCAATAAGAAATCTAATAGAAATGTTGCATCATCAAGCCCAAGAGCATAGACCTTCGAATATACTTTATACTCAAGTTGTAATGTGTATAGATAACTAAGATTGCAGAACATGCCCAGGAAGACTGTATAAAGATATTAAATTTGCCTCATATATGAGGTCAACGAGAAATTCTTCTGTGACAAGAAATACATACCACTGCAGTTTACAGCCACGACATTACAATTCAGATTTGAACAGTGCATACTGCCAACCACATACAAGTTAAAGGGGTCATGATCCTAAAAACTCTGGCTATGGGTTTCAGCCTCCTTAGGAGACCGAAAATCTGGTACGATCAGGAAAAAAGGAGATGATTATTCTAATTTTTCTCATCAGCAAACAAATCAAGCCTTTACTTTGGCTGTTGATTGTGATATAAGGAGAGCGTTGGAAAATTATTCAAGCTTAAAGATCATTCCTACAATGCATGCAGGAAAAAAAATGCCAATAAAATAAAAGGATTTTCATGTAACAGGACAATTGAGAAAACAGTTACACATTAGATTTTTCTAATCAAGTAGCCACCTTCGTGTTGAAGGATTAAAAGCAATCAGTTTGATATTAATGCTAATTAAGGTCTAAGATTATATTCTTCAAGTTTCATTGTCATGTATACAGATGATTATGTAGTTTTCGGCAAAGAGTAAATAAAAGCAAATTTAAGGCCTCAAAATTGGTAATCAAGAGAATACCTTTGGGACAACCAATCTTGTTTCCCTTTGTGGGGCATTCTGTTTTGCTATTTTCTTATCCCTAGTCACGACTCCTGCAGCAGTGTTTCCAAGACTGCATTTCTGACTCAGAGGCACGCTTCCCATTGCATTCCCATTTCCAGCAGCCACCAATTTAGTGGCCCCATGCACTGGAACCTTATACTTTGCAGTACTAGTTGATAAGCACTGTTCAACCCTATCTGGTAGCAAAGCTTTCACACGTGTGGTCTGATTTTGGACCTGCTGAATTTAGAACAGATTGAACTTGTTAACATGCTCGTGATGTTTTACGAATTTTTTATGAATTTAAGTAGCATCATCTCAGTAGTTGATTACTGCTGTTAAATAGTTATAGAATAAAGTATTCTGTATGTAATATATTAGAGCTAGATAGTAATCATGTGTAGAACAACTTCACAACATAATTGTCATGAATTTCTACAGTTTCTAACCTTCGGCTTTACGACTTCTTGGCGGGCTGGCTTTAAAACATTATTTGCCCGTTTCTTTCTAGAATTACAGACTCCCTCTTTAACTTGAATTTTCGAAGCCTTGGACACAGTAGAATTTTTCACATTGTTCTTTGTTGCTATAGTCATCCTTGCCACATTTCTGCTATCTGGGGTCTGTTCTCTGTGCTGCATCCATGCAAATTTAGAAGTCTTAACATCAGAACGAGTGTTGGAAGATGATCCCACACTAGATTTGCCAGACACAGAATTGCAACCACTTGATAGTCTCTTATTATTATTTACATTCATCCTTGATGCTTGCCTAGTATCACAACTTTTCCTAAGACTAACCCTCATGGCTGATGAAAGTCCACTTGAACAATCAAATGCTCGACTTGATATCTTAACTTTCCTTTCCTGTGGTTTTAGATCACTTTCAGATGTAATGGTACTTGTATTGCTTTCACCTTTCTTATCCACCACAGAACTCAAACTCCCTTCAGAATCTCCATGACTGAATACAGCTTTAGAAATATTTCGTTTTCCATTTACATTCAATTTCTTCGCAAGAACAAAACTTATTTTCGACCTTGAAGTTGCTTTGGAATTTATAAAGCTTGGTTTGCGCTTTATTTCCTCACCATATCCTGAATTCAACCATGAAGTCTTCCCACTCAAAACCTTAACTGGATGCTGCTTTTTCAATGAGAGTTTGGAAAAATATTGATCCCTTCTGTTGCTTGCAAAGTGCTTTCCCCTGGATCTTGAGACTGAGGATGGAAGATCTGGTGAAGATGGTCGCTTCAAATCAATGTCTGCAGACATATTACCATCACCAGAATGAGCAAATACAGCTTTTAACTGACGAGAAGAACACTGGTGGAACCTGAAAACACAGTGATTCAGCTTTAATAAGCATTGTTATCATGCTTTGATTTTCCAATCAAAAAACATTGCGGCTAAATGGAGAACTAGAGGAAAAATAAAAAATTTCATGGCTATATAGGAAATATGATGACAAAAAGATAAATGGAAGAAAAGAAGATTCTTACACATGGTTAGTGCTAAACCATCCATCATTGCTGTGAAGTAGCAAATAATAAATATAAGTTACCAGTTTTGGAGGTATAAATTCATAATCAAATTTTACAGATACTTACATGTCTTGGTAACTAGGTTTTGTTTCTAGGGTCAGGTCCACCCACATTGGCGCTTCAATTTCTTCCTATACATAGTGAAAGAAAAAAAAGAAAGGGCATTTTGTGAACAAGCTGAATGTAGAAACAAAATAGCTATCAAATATACCTTAAGTTTCCTCACTTCAGATTCTTAAGAAAATATGAAAAGAATAAATTCTGCAATTTTGTTTTGTAATAACAGAATTTCAATTTCAAGTTTTGAATAAATTTCAATTGTCTTAATTTTCCTACATTTTCTCAGCAATTACATACAGCTAAAAAAAACAGGCATATATTACCCAGGCACAATTCATGAACCAGAATATAATTAAAAGAAAAGTAAAGAATATTGAAAACTACAACTTCAATATATATTATAACAATCTAAAAGAAATCCAATCTAAAATTGGCCAAGAATCACACAATGAAAAAAGAAAACCCATGATAATATATATATATATATATATAGCATGATAAAATCCTACACGACCAAGAATCACCCAATGCTAAAAGAAAATCCATGATAAAATATATTATAACATGATACAGAATATGAATATTATAACATGATAAAGTATATCCAATCTAAAATCTTCCATGACCAAGAATCACCGAATGATAAAAACCCATTGTAAATGGAAGACTTAAACACCACCAAACAGATGAAACATGCATAGAATAAGATAAACATTTCCCATAGTTTTATTCAAAACTCAGATATCTACAACGAAATGACCAATCCAAGAGCAATGCTAAATAAAGAATATCAACAACAAATCCAAAAAAATCTCAGTCAATAACTGATAAAAGAAAAACAAATAATACCCACATCAAAATTCACAAAACCCATATCAAATATGTGACAGAAAATCTATAACACAAAAGAAAACAAACATACAAATCCGTTGAAACCTGAAAACCCAATCCAAGAATACAATTTAAAAAAAATACCAGAAATGCCCAATGATCCTTGGTGTTCTTGAGAGCCATTTCTGCTTCCTTTTGAATAATCTTTTGAGAAGTGACGAAAATCAGTAGAATGTGTGATTCTTGAAGGGCAAATCATCCATTTCTTTAAAATCCTAATGGGGTTCTGTTTGGCTTCTTGGGTTTTCCTTTATTAGAGGGAAGCTAAGATCATACAACAGAAATGCGAAACTGAAGAAGTAGGGGCGTCATTAGAACGACAGCCCTTCCATGTAATAACAATATCGGCCGTTGATAGCTTGTCTCGTTGATATGATGATATGGGATCTCTGAATTTGACGGTTCAGATCTGTTATTATGTGGAGCGAGAGATACAGTGTTCTAATTGATGATATGGTTCGCCGCGCTAGCACTTACAAATCGACCGTTGGTAAGATTCGAAATATTGAAGGGAAGGGCTAGTATCACAGTCTGGTCATGTTTTACCGTGAAAGACAAATTGTATCCATCCGGAGGTTTTTTTTTTTTTTTTTTTGGCTTTTAGTGTAAAATAGAGATTTTATTAAAAAAGAAATTTTATTGGATTAATAAAATATAACAATAAGTACAATCCGAATAAAAAAAGTTAGAAATTTAACAATAATTACATAAGATCATAAAAAGCTCAATAAATACTAAAAAAGTGGATACTCACCATTTACATTAAGTAAAATGAGAATATCAAATATCAAATAACACTTTAAAATATTGATTGAACTGAATTCAGATATCTGTCTAAACGGCTTTTTCCACATCTGACAATCATAGATCTTCAAGATTTTAAATCTACTTCTATAGAAAAACAAAATCAACAAATAAAGTTTTTGATTTGTTCTATGAAAATAAAATTGAAAATCCAAATAAATCTTAGTGTAGAGCAGAAAGTGCCATAAAAACCCATATGTATATATAAAACTGCTTATTTATAAGATAAATTATAAGAAATTGGAAAAAAAAAATGGATTGTTATTGGCTAAAAACAGTTGGTAACGCTTTATGGGAGTTGTTAACCCTTTTAATTTATTATATTCTATTAAAATATTGTATTTTGATATGAAACATACACTTCATCACTAAAACATTAATTCAATAAGTAATAGAAGCTAAATTTGAATAAAAAGATGTGTAGACAAAATTATATATGTAAAGATGTATAGACATAATCATATTGGCTTAATTACCACAAAATACAAAAACTTTTCCACTTTAATAAAAATAACACGTTCTTTTAAAATTTGTAATTTAATATATAAATTAAGTTTTTTTTTTTCAAAAATAGCATCAGTGAGATTTTGCAGTGATTTATTCATACGTGACGGTGGAAAGCTTTTTAAATAGGTTTAATTACCATCAAATACACAAATCTTCTCATTTTTAACAAAAATAGCATGTCTTTTTTGTAATTTAATTTATTAATTAGTTGCATGTTTTACAATTAATTTTAATGGTTATTTATTTTTATTCATAATTTGATAGTTTTACTTAAAAATTTTAACACTTATGTATCCAATAGTTAGTTTAACAAATATTAAATTTTTATCTAATTGATAAATACCAATCAATTATTTAAAATTAAATCTAAGATTTGAATTAACTAATTAAATATATAGAGATATATTAATTTTTAATTTTGAAAGTCACGACTTCTGTTTAAACCAACAAACAAAAACTAAATATTTTTTAGTTATAATAATAACTATATTTTATTAAAATACTAATTATATATTATTATATTAATATAATCTTATTATTATAATATATTATTGGCTATATTATTATATTTTATAATAATAAAATATTATATTAAATTCTTAAATTATATCATTAATAATTATATATATTAAATTAATGTATGCTAATAATAATTACATTATTAATATTTTAATAATTGTTAACTATATTTAATTATTTTAAATAGTTACCTTAAAATATTATTTAATATATTAATATAATATATTAAAAAATAATTATCTCATATCAATATAATATATTAGAATATGATTAATCATTATTATTTTACATTAATTTAATATAAATACAATTATTAATAATCTAATAAATAATTTTATATTATACTATATTATATTATATTATTATAGAACAATATAATAATATAACTGATAATATACTATAATAATATTATTATTCATATAACAATATATAATTAGTATTTTAATAATATAGTTATTTTTATACACAAAAAAAGTCAACAAAGTAAAAACGAATATTTAGGTTCTGTCCATGTAGGAATATTTAAAAAATAAAAAAACAAAGTTAATAAAGTATATTGCAAATTCTAAAAGGATATGCTATTTTTATTAAAAGTGGAAAAGTTTATGTATTTTATGGTAATTAAGGCTATTTTAAAATATTAAGAAACTTCTTGTTGACACGTAGGAATAAATCACTGCAAAATCTCACTATAGGCTTTTTAAAAAAAAAAATTAATTTATGTATTAAATTGCAAATTTTGAAAGGACGTGTTATTTTTGTTAAAAGTGGAAAATTTATATATTTTGTGGTAATTAAACCTAATTATATATACTATATAACTATAACTATATATTTTAAATGTATAATACATGATTTACCTATAATAACTAACGCTAACATTATATAGAATATAATAATAAAATTTAATAATACATTATTTTATATATTATTTATATAAATATAGTATCTATAAAATATTTAATAATAATACTATATTTATATTTCATTTATATAATTATAATATCTATGAAATATTAATTAATTAATTCATAAAATAGATATAAAATAACACTAATTGTATTACTATAGACTTGAGCAAATAAAATAATAATTAAAAAGTTAAATCTAACTTTTTTTTATATATAAAATGTTAAAGTCTCAGGTAATATTTGGTAAAACTGAAAATTAAGTACTGAAAATTTAAAAATTAAATTTTAAGTTCTAAATAATTTAAATGTTGAAAGTTTTTAATTGTAATAATTGTTTGGTATGAACTAAAAATTAAAAGTTGAATCTAATTAATTTATTTCATAATTATAATTATTGAATAGATATTAAATAAATTTAAAAGAGAGTTTGTTGATTTATTAACAATATATATGACATATTAATAAAAATATTTTAGTATTATTGGCTAACCTATTAATTAATAATTTTAAGTTAAAAGTTTGATTTATTATTTTAATAGAATTCTAACTGAACTAGACTTTTTTCAGTAATAGATAAATAAGATTATCAAACAAGTTTTAAAAAATAAGTGCTTAAAATTTTAATTTAAAATGTTATCAAACAATACACAAAAAATAAGTAATTTGTTTATGCTTTAAACATTATCGCATCAAATTAAGATCAAAACAATTTATATTAACAAATTAGGTAGAGCATGGATTTTTTTTAATTTAAATATTGTATTAATATATGTTTATAAATAAGAAAAACTAATTTCTTCAAGTTTGTCTATTTTTATTTAACAATTAAACATTGTAAACTTTCAAATTTGTAGACTTATTAGTATTAAATATTTAATAATAAGTAAATATAAATTGTTTAGTGTGATGCAAATATAATTTTTTATTATGAAAGCAAATATAAATTTTAATTATGAAGGCAAATATTATAATTAAGAAAAATAAACTTATAATCACATATGACAAAAGGTTTGTGGGGGGGCAGTATGGGGCAATTGTCCCCACTGTGCCACTGTATATCCATTTCTAATTCTTTGATGATTTTGGTTCATATTGGTATTGGTTCAATTATCAATAAATGATCAATTTTTGTACTAATAAATTTTTTTGTTCGATTTTAATCTAATTTTTTAAAAAATTGTTTTTTGTTCAATATCAATCTTAATTCGACTTTTCTATCTGATTCGGGTTTTTCGATGTGCTCAACCCTAATAATGATATGCAAGAGAATTTTCTACATTATTATCAAATATGATATTTTTTCAATCTTATAAACAGATTGTTTTAATTATGGGAGACGGACTCAGATTCGAGTCCCTTTTCATGTACAATTTGTGCAAAATTATATAATTCTCGATAAATCCATCATGCTCCTCCATATCAAATTGTGATACGTTTTAATTAGGGGTAAACAAAACTCAATTAAAATTAAAAATTAAACCATGTTAATTAATTTTGATTTGATTTGATTTAATTTTTTAAAATCAAAAAAATTTTAATTTTATTTGATTTTAAGTAAAAAATCTCAATTAAATTAAATAGAACTGAAATTATAATATTTATTAACAAAACTATTTAAATATAGTATTTAAAGGATATTTATGTTATTTAAAATTAGTTTGTAACAAAAATAAATTATTTTTATTAATATTTATGTAAAATATGAGTAAATTTTTAAAATAAATATTTTAACATATAAAAATAATTAAAATTTAATCTAAAAAAAATTTTAAAAAATGAAAATATCAAATTAAACTAAATCAAAATAATTCAATTCGATTGAATCTTTCGATTTCATTCAATTCAATTTCAATTTTTTAATTCTTTTTAATCCAACCAACTAATTGCACGGCCCCTAGTTCTAACACTCCACTTCCTTGCTTAGAAATAAACATTGTTCTTGTTGAAAAAAAAATATAATCGGAAAGGAGTAGTACTCAATCAGTCAATAAATTATTTTTGTTAATATTTATGTAAAAAATATGAGTACATTTAAAAAAAAAAACCCTAAAATATAAAAATAATTAAAATTTTATTCTAAAAAATTTTTAAAATACTAAAATATCAAATTAAACCAAATCAAAATGATCCAATTCGATTGAACCTTTCGATTTCATTTAATTCAATTTAATTTTTCTCAAATTTTAATTTTTTAAATTCTTTTGAATCCAACCAACTAATTGCACATTCCCTAGTTCTAACAGTCCACTTTTCTGCTTAGAAATAAACATTGTTCTTGTTGAAAAAAAAAAATAATTGGAAAGGCGTAGTACTCAATCAATCAATATATTATTTTTGTTAATATTTGTGCACAATATGAGTAAATTTTTAAAATAAATACTTTAAATTTAAAAATAATTAAAATTAAATCTAAAAAATTTTAAAAATATCAAATTAGATCAAATCATTGAATCTTTCGATTTCATTTAATTCAATTTAATTTTTTCACAAATTTTAATTTTGAATTTTTTAAATTCTTTTGAATCCAACCAACTAATTGCACATCTCCCAGTTCTAAGGCTCCACTTCCCTGCTTAGAAATAAACATTGTTCTTGTTAAAACAAATAATAATAATTGAAAAGGATTACTCAATCAGTCAATTTCGAAAGAGGATATTCCAGTAGTGATGATCCAAGAGTCCAATCACATCGACAATAATTTGCAGAGCAACGAATGTATGCGCACCACATCGAAGATTTTCCCCAAACCAAAACCTTAGGACAAAACTATATAAGCTGTATGGACAAGATAATATGTGGATAAAAGGAGATGAATTATTAGATACTTAAAATCCTTTAAAGCATTGCGATTGGTTGATTGAAACCACAGAGATCCCCACCACCACTTCGCCATCCGTTTCGTTCTTGACCACCCATTTCTTTGATTCTCATTTTCTTGCCATATAAAACCTAACACTTCCCTTTCTACAGATTTCCAGGCTGCAGTTCTCTACTGAAACTCCAACAAGGCAGCAATGGCATCAACTCCAATGGCAGCTACTGGTACCTCCAGCTCTGTGCTTAAGAGAACCCCATTTCTTGGCCAAAGAGGGTCAAGCGCTAACCCTCTTAAAGATGTTGTTTCTATGGGAAATGGAAAATACATCATGGTAAATTCTCTCTCTCTCTCTCTCTCTCCTTTTTCTTTTGTTTTTTTTTTTAAATGATGATGGTAGGTGTAGTGCTAAATGTGTGATATGAATGTATATAGGGGAATGAGTTATGGTATGGACCAGATAGAGTTAAGTACTTAGGACCCTTTTCAGCTCAGACTCCTTCATACTTGACTGGAGAGTTTCCAGGTGATTATGGATGGGATACTGCTGGTTTGTCTGCGGACCCTGAGGCCTTTGCTAGGAACAGGGCTCTTGAGGTAACCCCTTCATTAAATGCACCACCTTACAATAATTGTTATTTGCTTCTGTATTGAGCCAACCCTTCTTTTGCTTAATCAACAACACAAACTATGTAACACGAATAGACGTAGGGATAGTTAATCTGAATGAAATATTGCATTTCAGAAATGCTTGAAATTCTATGATGAGAGCACAGGTGACCTTGGCCATAAATAGTCCGATTTGGCTTTTGGCATTGCTGCCTCCTTCAAATGAAGACTGAAAACAAGTTTCAGCTCTATTTCTCATTTTATTAGAGCTAAAGCACCTTCAGAGAACGTTATAAATTGTCTACAAAATATATTTGAAATTACAATTCTTGAAGTGTATATTACAAACAAAATTTATGGCTGTTATCTTGTTGTAACTAGAATTGCACTGGAGATTTTATAGCCAATATCTTGCATAAACGAGAAAATAAGTCATCATAGAACTCATTTATAGTTTATTACAATGTCAAAATGTTATATCTGTGAAATGTATAGGTGATCCATGGAAGATGGGCTATGCTTGGAGCACTAGGCTGCATCACCCCAGAAGTCCTTGAAAAATGGGTTAGAGTAGACTTCAAGGAGCCAGTATGGTTCAAAGCAGGAGCTCAAATCTTTTCAGAAGGTGGTTTAGACTACTTGGGCAACCCAAACCTAGTTCATGCACAAAGCATCCTAGCAGTTCTTGGGTTCCAAGTTGTGCTTATGGGACTTGTTGAAGGATTCCGCATCAATGGCCTTCCTGGAGTAGGAGAAGGCAATGACCTTTACCCCGGTGGCCAGTACTTTGATCCGCTGGGCCTCGCTGATGATCCTGTTACATTTGCTGAGCTTAAGGTGAAGGAGATCAAGAATGGAAGGCTAGCCATGTTCTCCATGTTTGGTTTCTTTGTTCAAGCTATTGTAACTGGAAAGGGTCCCTTGGAAAATCTGCTGGACCACCTTGACAACCCTGTTGCTAACAATGCTTGGGTCTATGCCACCAAGTTTGCCCCTGGATCATAAGTTGATGCATTGATGGTCTTAGTTTCTTGGATATGGGAGTGAAAGTCATGGTTCTTGTACTTCTAGATTTATAAAAATTTGACTATCGTTGAGATCTAATGTAAATTGTCTTCTTTGTTCATTACATCACGTTTACTGATAAAAGTGGATAGCTATCTAATAATCTCTAGCTTGAAATCCTTACCAACTCGGCATGGTTCTTAAGTAGTAAAGATGAAGATAGGTAATAGAATCAAATTGCTAAAATCCTCAGTGGTCTAGCCTACTAAATCATTTGTAAAGCAATCATCACTGGCAGCAGCAGCATTCCAGCAGATTGCACCCGGCTTATACTTATCGGTCAAAGTTATTTCCTGCACTGCACAGCCTGTGGTTTATGTAAAATGCCTTGCTGGTGTTTCAATAGAAAAGACTAGAGAGATTGTACTGGCTATGGTTACAACAATTCATTTCCATGATGAAACAACAAACACCAAGCAATATGAACAATCATTTCATGTTTTGATACTTGTACTACCAAGTTCGTCTCATTACATCTATGGTAATAGAATACAAATAGCCTAACCTAATTTCCCCAAGAAAAAAAAGAGAATAGAGCACAAATCTGTCAACAGAGCTATTCGACTATACAGGATCATCAATACTTCACCAATCAACAATTTGGGGGATGCATAAATACAATTTCTCCAACTAAGCTACCTTCACAACATAGACCAATTGCCGGCACTACGAAAAGCAAACAAACCACTCATAATGAGGAACATTCAACTCAGTAACATAATTTCTCATGCATTCCTTGAGCTCCCTCCTACCCTACCTCACTTTGAGTGGAAAATCATAATCAAGAATGAGCACGTTGGAACCCTCTTGACCCTATCTTCCCCCACCATTTTCGAGCTTTTCTTTCAATATCTCCTCCATGCGCAAGTTTGTGAATCCTTGACTTTGCCTCTCGTAATCTTACCTTATAGTCTTTCTTCCATGTCTCAAACCTTAATTTCAATTTTCTTAACTCTTCATCAGGAGAAGCTGATCGTCCTGCTTTAACCTCAACTAGGACTTTGGCATCATCATCAAAATTTTGTCTCCGCTGCTCAAATTCCTTTGCAAGAATGCTGACTGCATTTATAGGGCCATTATTCTCTCTCCCTATTCTTGTATCATGAATTGCAAAGGAAGCTTTGCTGGGTGTGCTTTCACCAGGTGTTCGAACTTCTGTGGAGGTGTTATCCTCAGAATCATAATAGTGAGGTGATGCAAAAGAATCAAATTTTCCAGGTCGGCTAGCAGTACTATCAGCTGCAAGACTTTTTCTGGCTGCAGCAAGACTTGCCTGGCAATTACAATCAAGATATTTGAGCATCTAAGTAATGTCTTAAGGCAATCATCGCATCATGTATGGAAATGCATATAGAAATAATCATCTTTGCAGTTTGGCAGACATCAGAACCATCATAATATTTCACTTTTCACATATCTACAATTATTTTTAAAAGAATTTTGCTTTTTTTTTCCCATCAATTTTAGATCGGTGTCAGGGAAATATAACTAGCAGATAGGAATGAGTTAATCACCAGGGTGACATGGACCAACACCTGAATTCAGTCACTGGTGAGTTTCACCAACAGTCAATTCGTTCATCTGAAGGTCTTTTATAAACAAACAACACATTTTATATTCCATCTCTGGCTTCAATTGCAATTTTTTTGGTTAATGTTAGCTCATGTGACCTACTTTCTTCTGTAAAAAACAAATTCATGACATCTAAAATAAACACGCATGTATTCTTTAAAACAAGCATAAAGCTAGTCTGCAGAATTGCCAGAGGTAAATGCCATCATAGCTGCACCAAGGACTGTAAAACAGACCAGTCAATCTGGTTTCAGCATATTTAGGAAAATATTATCCTAACAGATTCACAAACCAATGATATTTCAGCCTCTTCCAGCATTTGATGACCGTAAAGTTATATTATTACAAATAAAATCACAGTTAAGGACAGTTTAGTAAAGGTGTTTCTAAACATTCTCAGAGCAGCAGCATCAGTTGCTAAGTTAACAAGTTCACTCCCTCCTTTCAATGTTCACATTACAATCCCATCTAACCAACAAGATCATGCTTTCTCAGCTAATAACTATACAACAATGCATTGACACCATAATGAGTCCAGGAACTGTTAAAACCATTCAATCTCAAGGAATAAAAACGTGCACATGCCACCCTGATTGATGAAGATGATAATTATTATTCTCCCAACATCCCTTCTATGATAGATCCTAGACCAACTAAAGATCATCAGCAGTCTGTTGGCTAACTTTAGATAATTTTAATTTATGGAAAGTTAACATACCTACCATTACCCAGGGTATTATAAAAGATTCAACTCTAGATGCGTTGTTCAGAATTTAAGTGAAGTAAATATTCAACTTTAGTTACACATTTACAGGGACCATAATTCTAGAAATCTAAAAGTTACAACACATATCAATTGGTATCAAGCCAACCCCTAGTGTTTTCTAGCTAATGAATATATGATCTATTAGTTAGATGCTCCCTCAACTGAAGACAACCAGCAAAAATTTGTACATTAGGTTTTTTAATTGGCGGGAGACAACCAGCTCCTTCTGTTTCACGGAAAATAACTTAAAAAATATTTTTTGAGCAATATATTTTCTGACATTTGAAATACACTAACAAAAATACTAATTTTCTTTTGATTTATGAGATTGTAACAAAATTTAGACTATAAATATTTTATATTTATACTATTTATTGTTTAATAGAAGGAAAAATACATTAAAAATAAAAAATTTTTATAGGTCCCACCATTTCCCTGCGACCAGTGTTGCCAACTATAACTGGTGATGAGTGTTAGTATTGAATGATGACTAATGATAACAAATGTATGTATTTATATTATTTGTTTTTTATTTGGATAAGTTTGTCAAAAACTAAAAAATAACTTAGTTTTCTCTTTGACCAAAAAAATATTTTCTATTGACCAATTTTCTTGGATGCACCAAACAAAGGAAATGCAAAAAATGTTATCCTGAACAATATTTTCCGTGAAACAAATGTAGCCTAAGAGTTTGATTGCATGTGGTGCAATTAACAAATAATATAGATTTCTGCACAGTTAATTATTTTTGTCATTTTGCATATTAGGAACAAAATAAGGAGGTACATTATGAAATTAACAAGAAAACTTACTTGCAATGATTCCATCTGCATTTGCCATGTTTCCTCCATTGTCTTCATCTTTGTCTCATAATCTGACCATCTTCTCTCAAACTGCTCTAATTGCTCCCGCAATGTAGCATTTTCCTTTTCCTTTTGCCCTAGAGTTGCTTCGGCCTTAGCAACCCTCTTTTGAAGTTCTGCCAAAATTGAAGTCTGAATCTCAACCTGCTCTTGTGGTATGACCTGGTCCATAAAGGAGAAGTCAACTTCTTAGAGGCAATATACAGAAAAATAAGAACAAAAAACAAAAATTCACAAATTTCTTTAAGAGTTGATAGGTTGTTCCTATAAGCAACGATTTATCCTTAACTAAACCGTGTTTGCTATTTTCATGAACATAAGAATCATATTTTGTATGCTCAATCAAGTCTGCGCATATTGTTACCATAAATACCGGGAATTCTGTAAATAAAAGTATCCTGATCAAACAAAAAGGCAAAGATAGACAATCCTGATGTTTCTTAGTCGTTTGAAATATGAACAGAATGCATGACATTTATAGGGAGATGAAAGTTGCAACCACTAGGATGAACAGTGATTGAAATAGTTTGGCTATGTTTGGTGCTGACCACTGAATGCACCAGGACGCAGAATCAAATAAATTCGAAATTATGATAGCAAATAATGTAGTACTTTAAAAGGGTTTGATCAGTCGAAATTAGGATAGCAAATAATGTAGTACTTTAAAAGGGTTTGATCAGATATCATTACAGCTGACCTCAACTAGATTGGAATTTAGACTTAGTTGAGTAGAGATGAACTGAGATTTTCAATTTTTGTTGTCTCACAAAGAAGGCAAAACTTGTATGTTTTCTTTATAATTAAATCAAGCTAGAGAACAGAGTCTTCTAGGATTTTCTGAAAGTCATTTTTTCAGATTAAACTTAGTTTTGTGTTATTTATTCAACAATTCTTTAAGTATTTATCGGTTCAATATTAAGGAATTTTCTTAGGTTTCTATTCTTTTCTTGCTATAGATTTGGTACGTATAAAAGAGTATCAAATCTATGATATTAAGTTGCTGCCAATAAATAAAGGGTTAGGAACTGCCTCTCTTCTAGTTTTACCTCTGTGGCTGTCATTCTTCAATTTGAATTCCTAAGTTTAGCAATGCTTACTGTAAACCAGAATTCAGAGAACAAGTGCCAAAATTCCGGGAGGGTTTTCTAGGTAATGCATGTCAAAGCTGTTAGGACTAGCAACTAGTTTCAACTATGTAATAAGAGCTGATCTCTTTGGAGCTAATAACAGCAACAAGGAGAGTACCTTCACTTCTGAAATCTTCTTTCCTGGCTTCCTTCTAGAATTTGTATTCTCATTACTTGAGTTCTTAAATTTACACTTGTCAGTGAATTGCTTCCGGACCAACCACCCCCGAATTACTGCAGGGAAAAAGTATTAGAATCCAGACGCAACAAAAGAAGTACAAATTGACTAAGGAAAAAAATTTTTACCAGCCTGTAAAGATATAATTGCCACCAGCTGCTTATCATCAACGTTGGGAGCAATAACAGCAAACCTCTTTGCCATAGAATTACACTTCCTTCTCGCATTTTCACCTCGGATAACTGCATTTCAAAACTAATCTGAGTCAGGTAAATGTATTCAAAATCAGAGAATACTGAAGAAACTGAAGAAATTAGGTTTACTAGAATCCAAGTAAATAATCACAATAAGATGCATCTAAAGCCACCAAAAACAAGGTATCTTTGGTGCTTCAAAGCAAAACGTCAGTGAGGACCAACAACTAAAAGTTACTAGAAACAGACAATGCGGTCTCTATAGAGCATAGCAAACAGACAAAGAAATGTGACGTCAACAAAAGAATACAGAGACCAAAAGATCAGGGACAGATCTAGGATTAAAATATAGAGAGGGCCAAAGTGAAGAGAAAATATAGAGCGGCCAAACTGAAGTGATAATTAAAATATAGGGGGGGCCAAAATAAAGTGGAAATTATACTATAGGGGCCAAAAGTGTGCCTACTGATCTTTCTATTTTTTTTTTTTAACTGGTTTTGGGGGTGGGGAGGGCAGAAGCCCCCTGCTTGGCCCCCCTTGAATCCATCCCTGCAAAAGATCCCAGCCAAATAAGATAATAAAAATTAAAAAAATAAGTGTGCATTACATGATTGTAATATTGCCACTCCTTTTTTCAGTTCATTCAAATCACGACGAGCTAGGGAGCCACGGAAATATTTTTGGACCCCAAGTATGCCTTGCTGAACTTGCTTTCTCTTCTCCTCCAATTTTGCAATCTGTGAGTCAGCAATACATGATAATCAGTGAAGTAATAAGTTGTAATCATAGCCTTATATTGAGAAAAACACAATACTTTGAACTCAATTTCCAAACCCAAGCATCAAGCCAACAAGTCTGAATTCACTGCATAAGTACCATTAATATTGGTGGGATTCCTAAGTGATGCGCCAGATAAGATCCACAGTATGTTGAGCATGAAAATGGAAGTTCCGGTAATTACACAGAATCAAGTTTACTGAAATTTCTACCATGCATTCTAGCACAAAGCATTGCACACAAATTACATGTGTGAGGTCAACAACCTAGCAATCCAATATTGTTATTATTGCCATCCTTTCAATTTGCTTATCCTATTTTTATATTTACAACCATAATGTCAAAATGAAAGCACGTATAATCAATGGGAAACCAACCAACAATCAATACCAGAAGCATTGCTGCTGCTTAAAATGACAGCAGCAATGATAGAAATGCTAATACATTGCATTAGACTCAGTATGATTCAATTTTGATGATTCATACTTGTCCCAGAGCTCACTTGAGATTGTTTCATTCCAGAACCAAACAAGTTTCAACCCCAGCTTTAGCACATTTCAAACTTGTCACTTATTCCCCGAGAGCCACATCCATCAAAGTTCAACATATTTTTTTTGATTATATGTTACAACAGTGTTTTCAAGTATGTTTTACTTGTAGAGATAAAAGAACTTATTATTTTCAAAACCTCTTTTTTTTATGTAAAAATAAATCCATACTATTCATCATGAAAAAAACATTAGCAAACTCTAAAAGCCCAAAGGGATCTATAAGCCCCTAAATAGAGACATTCAATGAGAATATGAATATGTCTCTCTGTCAAATAATATATCTACTAAGAATCATAAAAAGAAAAAACGAAATTTTTTATCTTTTAATAGAACTGAGAATATAGCTTTTTGACTCAACCATGAACATTATTGAGCTTCTTTAAGACAAATTTTCTGATAACTTAATAGTGCATATGCCACCACAGAATACGAAGTCTAGAATAGGAATATAGTGCTTTATTATTTTTGTGCATAAATCATGACTAGTTTTACTTTGAGCTTATAATTGACAACTACTACATATAGCAAGTAGTAAAACAACAGATTTGTTCTAAGCAAGCATAAGAAATTAGGTAGTTTTTTTTTTTTTTTTTCTGGAAGGTAGTAATTAGGAAGTTATTAATTATAAATAATTCATCTCCAAAACACACAACAACTTCCAATAAGTGAGACAATGAACTGCAGTTGTTTGAATGAATATTGGCAGAACAAAAGATCCGAAGAGAATCTCTACACAACTATTCGAAGTTGAAGTTACAATTTCGAGTTTAGAAGTAAAGGTCTGAAGCACATCAATATCTAGTAGATGTCTGGAAAAAATACCCACGAACTCAATAGGACAGGACAAAAGAAAACATTTGAAATTTTTGAAAATATAGCTACGCACCTGGCCTGTACGAAGAAACACTTTCGTATAACCAACTTGATACATTTCAGGAAGTACATTAAATTGTTGTAGAACAGCAACTGATACACTTAATGGATCCTGAGATACATTTGTCTTCAGGAGAAGGAAGCCATACCTGGATCATATGTACGTTTGAGACAATAATTCACTAACCAATGACTGAAAAGGTAAAAGAATTAGCAAAGAACTCAAGGACTATATTTCCCTATACCTCCGTGCAAAGTCTTGATGAGTCATTCGAGTAGGATATCCAGATCTTGAAATCCTAACAACTTCCAAAACTCCACAACATTGGAGTTGTTGTAAGACAAGATCATCTTCATAGACACCAGAAAGCTGCTTAGCATTTGGTTTTATGCAGCGAATGAAGTGAGGTGTGGTGTTCTCTAGCTGGTTCATTAGTTTGAAGAGTTGACCCTACATGAAAGAAAGATACCGCTCAAGGTAAGGTTTTGCACTACATGATGTCAGAAAAAGGATGATACACTGGTCAGAGCACAAATTGGAGTGCTGAACACAAGGCAAATTCTCAAACATGTGATAAACAAAGTCTTGAGAAGATATCATGACATACTTCTAGACGTGATATCATCCTCAACAAAGTTGATTATCCACATTGGTCATATAAGTTGCATGATAGTTTTGTAACATTGTCTAATTTTTGTATCTGATTTAAAGTATATTGTGATTATACATGCGTGTAGATCTAAACACTGTAGCAAGCTTAATTACCTTGAACTTTGTACCAACACTTTGAGTTGAGCATTCCAATCCACCAGATTGGCACAATGGGCTTGCTAATTTCAAGGATTGATTAGAAATTTTGGAAACAAACAACTGTGGTAGTTGGCAACTGCATGATGATAGAAGTTGGAAGAAATCAACGTGCAGGGGGTCTCGGTTCTTTTCCAAAAAGCCATTTGTATCATATGCAACCTGATTAAACTCAGAGCATAAATAAGATCGTAATACTTTCTGCAACTGTAACGAAGAGCTATGGTGTTCTAATAACTCGAGAAAATACAACAATGCTGCTAAATATGTTACAAACTGTTCTAACATGAAACCAGTATTCTGCAGCATTTTTAAAAGAAGAATTTGTGCCTATTGCTAAGATATGTAAAGAACCAAGAAATCCTGTGGTAAGGAAAAAAAACATAGTGCTTTTCACATAAATTCCAGTCACTATGGAACACCATGATGCCATAGTGGACAAACTAATAGAAACAATGGGGTGTCACAAACTGAATTTCCTAAGTGAAAATAGTTTGAGATGCCAACCAACGCATAGTCAAGATGCTCTAACTAATGGATACTTAAACATGCTATACTTATCAAGTTGTACAAAATTATTCTAGAAATTCAGTTCTTATAGAATGGTATTTAACATTAAAAATAACAGACAAAAATGCAACAGAAAAGGGTGGAGGTAACAAAATTCCCTTAAAAAACTACAGGTTTCTTCATATGGTTTGACCCCATCTATGATATGCAGCAATGGCAAAAGGCCTAATTGTTAGAGTTGTTAAATAAGAAATAAATAAATAAATAAACCTCTAGAAATGAGAAGAACTGACCTCTCCAGCATAATGATGAACAGTAAACGCCCTCCCTCTCTCAGCTTTAAAGCAAGGATTACTGCTCAAGTGCTGCTTAAGCTTATTGGCAAAGGTCAAATCAGTGGCATTGGGGAAATTTGATTCCTCATCTAGCAAAGATAGTAGCCCTAATGGTTTCTGCATAAATGATCATAATAGAGGAGTGACCACTTTAAGCACAACAGCCAACATTCTGGGTTCATACACTAAGAAGAAATCTAAAGAATGGAGAAATGCATCTGTCAATAGCAACCAAACTCAACTGGTGCACAGAACACATGCAACAATGATAAGACAATATATAGCTTGTAAAATATGAAAAAGTACAGAAATTAAGGTGGAAAACCAAGGGTAAATGAAAATCAATGCTCTATAAATCTGCTGATCATACTTGAGTGAGTCCCATGCAAGTACAACATGAAGGAGATGAAACCCAACAACTTTATAATACAAAGTTATACATAATTGGCATAGAAAGGTGAATTACTGAAATACCTTCTCAAAGAGGTTCAAGCATTCTTGGTTGTCAGCAAAATCAACTTTAGTCCAATCTATTCCATCCTCTTCATAATCCTGAAATTAATACGGAATTTTACCCTTTAATCATTTAAATAATCAGATCCAAGTAAGAATTACAAGTCAATTTATTGTGGAAAACAAACACATCCAAAGAGGATTAGGCTCAAAGAGTTGGGATTGAGGGCTGGGGGTAGAGGCTTGTGAAAATTGATTGGTGTTAACAGAAAGCCTCATAGCCTGAATATGTTGAAAGATGATTAGATTTTCTGTCAAAGAAAATGAGGATTTCAAGCTCAAAAAGTTGGAGAAAAAGACTTGTTTGTAGTTGCAAGAAGTTATTTTCTCTCAGTTACATGCATTTTAAATAAATAAGTGAATTACAATATGTTTCAGTGAGGGAAATTATTAACAATTTCTGTATGCCACTAAATAAATTCAAGTTTGTTCATATTAATGGCATTCAACATATCCTAATGCAAATTGAAGCTCACAATTTTCGGAAATATATAAATATTTTAGTTAATTTAGAATTCTACATAATAATGACATTTATAGAGACTACAAAGTAAGTGTTTCCCATTCACTCAAAAAAAAACATGGCAATAATTTTTTCAAACAACAAAGAATATGTGAGCATACTTTATGATGTCACAATTGAAGTAATTCATATTCCACAATATTAAACAAGAAGTCCGAGAAGGCTGCCTTCATTGCAATAGGCATCCAAGAATGTTAATGCTGATAAAGATCTAAGATGCGTACCTCCTGCTCGAGTTTAAATAGATGCCGGTTAAAATGTTGCTGCAGTCTCTCATTTGCATAATTTATGCAAAATTGTTCAAAGCTGTTATTCTGAAAATTTGAAGATTTTATCACCACCAGAGATACAAGGGCACAGCACTTAAAAGTTAAAGAATTGACAAACAGAAGCACGACTTGTATACCTTGAATGATTCAAACCCGTAAATATCAAGAATATTTATGGACCTCCCAGTACACAGTTTGCCCAATTCAAGTGACTTGTTGATATGATCCACAAGCCAATCAAACAAGCTTGCATACATAAACTTTGACAATGCATCTCTTCTATCAATTGCCTGGAACAATATAATTAGGGACCTTAAATGAATGAACGTGTTTGAAGAATAGTTCATTTGTCCAAATACAAGATATGTAATAGGCATCAGGAATAGAAAAGTCAATTTACTTCAGATCAACAACGGAAGATACCTGCTGAATTTTCAATTTTTTAACAATATCATCCTTTCCGCATCGAATTTTATGTGTTGATAAAGCAAATGTCAAATCCTGAACACTACAACCCAACAGCCCAGCAGCATTTGCCAAAGCTGCAAAAAATCATCATATTACAAAATCAGTAGCATTTCAATAAAGCTTCAGGATCCCATCTTGCCATAAATGTAAAACTGCCTTTATGTGTATCTTATGATGCATGTCATGACAATATTAAATGCAATATATTCAATTAATTCAGCTCACAGGTTGTTTCAATACATACGCTACCCATACCATCATGAAAAAACCATTCAAGCATCATGATTTTAAGAGATTCATTATGCTTATAAAAAAGCTCATTCAAATTGCGATTGGAATATTCAGGTTAAACTTCATTTAAGTCCATCCCTTCCTATAAAAAAATAAACACTAATTCTACTGACAGTGACCATATTCCACTTGCTTGCCAAAAAAAAAAAACAAAAAAGAACACAGTTTCAATACTTGAATAAAGTTGCAAGTGGCAGAGCATCTCTATAATCACTCATTATTTGCCACCTAAACAAATAACCAAGATGGCTTTCCTTTATGCCCAAGTATGAAAATTTGAGTCAGCGTACATTATAAATTATAATCAAGTGGTCAAAGTGGTAAGAAATAAGGCACAGCAACAATAGTAGAGTACACACC
Organism: Omphalea diandra; assembly: GCA_949677035.1. Classification (NCBI taxonomy): domain Eukaryota; kingdom Viridiplantae; phylum Streptophyta; class Magnoliopsida; order Malpighiales; family Euphorbiaceae; genus Omphalea; species Omphalea diandra. Next base: position 25,916 of record CATIWR010672712.1, on the reverse strand, counting down.
CATCAAAAAGAGACACCATTCTGAGCATATTGTTATGGGTTTTACCTTCATCAGCCAACACCTCCACATGATTTTCACTGTCAATTACTTGAAATGATATGTTTCCAAGCCACAATATCGCAGCAAGCATTGCAAATACCTGCTCCTGATCAGCTTTGCAAATTTGAACAATGTCCATGGCTTCCTGGAGATATGAGAGGAAAACCCACCAAAAAACAGAAAAAAAAAAATGTATCATTCTTAAGGGCATGAAATAAAAACGAAGGATGGGACTTTTACGAAAAAATAGTAACAATGACCATTTAATCTTGATACTTACCGTCAGGTTATAAAACTTCAGGGCATCGTCGACACCATCAATTACCAAGCATTCACTCTGGTTTAGATAGTTGTACTCACTAGCCATTTTAAGGTTCAATCTCTCTGCAAAGGTGGAAGAAGGAACAAAAAAGGTGGGGGGAATCAAAATGATGTTAAGATGGATCAATCAAAAGTTTTAGCATTTCAAGAAAGAGAGAGCTGTCATAGAACTAGCACTTCAAAATGAAAAATGTCAGCCTCTGAGGCACATGAGAGTTTACCATTAATCAATGATAGAAAGGACATGCTAACACACACACAAACACAAGCATATGCATACACATTCCACATGCAAAGCCAAAAAAAGAATTAGTTGACATGTCAAGACAGTCAGTTGAAATGACTGGAACAATAAGAAAACCCCAGCACAATTTAAGTAGCAACACATTCTCAAAATCTGCAGAAAGAAGCAGATATTCATTCTATCTTAGCAACATCAAGCCAACACTGGTAGTTATCTTTTTCACATTAAGTAATTGCATCGTATATGCATATCAGACTTAATTCAATAACTTTTGAAAATTGTACTAGATGGATAATGTATGTCAATATTATTACCTCTGAGAATTGATGGAGCACCGGCACACAGCTGATAAAAGACATGGTATGATCTTTCACCCTTGGGAAGCTGAACTACTCTTGACTGCTCAAATGAGACAAGAAGTTCAGAAGTTGAACATGATGACAATTAAGCTCCAAGCTAAAATTCAGGAGAAACAATTTACCTTTTCTAGCAAGACTAAGCACAATCATCAAAGGGGAATCATCATTTGCATATGCAAAACATTCGAAAAGTGAGTCAAGTCAGTTAGTACGGAGGCATCGTAAAACTGAACATTGATAAAAGCAATTTACTAAAATTAAACATACTTACCAGTTTGGATTTTAGCACCGCATATCTTCCCTAATGTGCTGAAATGAATTTCAATCAGCTTCCCCTGCACCAATATGTTATAGTATAGAGAATAGAGTAAAATGACAAATCCAGAAGTAAATAATCCAATAAAGTACAAAAGCACAATATTAACTCACAAATCTACTAGAGTTGCTATTTCTGGATGTTTTTGCATTTCCAAATGCTTCAAGTATATTGTTGGTCTGAAGAATTTCACGCTCTATGCCACCAGTGCCACCACCAAGGGTAGCCAAGTATTGCATCACATGTTTTGCTGTCTCAGTTTTCCCAGCTCCACTTTCACCACTGTTGGACAAAATAAAATTTTCAAAAATTTCATAGCAACACAAATATCCCAACTGTTTACAAAATATTAAAGATGAGTTAAATTAGTAAATACCAAGTATAACAAAGAATAAGGAAACCAAAAAACAGGAAAAATAAATAAATTGAAGGAAGCTCCAACATGTTAAAAAAAAAAAACAAAACTAACCTTATGATTATAGATTGATTTTTTTCATCTGCAAATCATAATCACCAAAAAAAAAATAGAGAGAGAAGGGCCTCAGAAATAATATTGACCTCAAACTCACAAGGGAAAATAAACAAAAAAAATTCATTCACCTCTCATAATTTCATTGTATGCATTGTCTGCTATATCATAAACATGAGGGCTATATGTAAGCTTCTGCTTGTAAGATTTGGCAAGTTCATTTCCATAAAACGGGACAGCTTTGAAGGGATTTACAGCAATCAAAACTGGCCCTGCTTTAGTCTGTCAAAATGGACACGAAAATCAGTGAAAGAGAAGCTGAGAGAACATGTAAATCTTAAAAACAAGGACACAGTTTAAGCAACAGATTTCTATTGCACTTACATATATCATATCCTGAGAATATCGATACTTAAGATTGTAGAGAACTGATGGCTCATTCAAATAACTAAGCTTTATTAGATCATCTACACCCTCAAGTATGTCTGGGTTTGCAGGCAAAAGGTCTGCTGTGGACACCTTTAGAGTCTATGAAAATGAAACAGCATTATTTGCAGGTAAAATCCACTACCATAAGCAATTGATAGAAACATTCAGAGATAAAAAGAGGTTATGAACTTACATTTCCACCTGAAAGTGAAACAACTGCTTCATCCCCTGAAGTTGATTGTATATTCCCTGATCCCCATCGCCCATTTGGGAGTTGACACCAAATACGTAGTTTCTGGAAGGAAATATTCCCATTACGAATTGTAATTTCATTTGTGCCAACTTTCACCAAATAAAACATATCCAGTAACAGAACAAAAATAATTCTAGTGGATAAAAGAATTCACAAACAAAACTATCTTCCAGCAGTAAAGAAAAGAATGGAGCTAATCAGTATTAATATTAATCATTGACATTGCAAATAAGAAAAATCTAACCAGCTATAAGCATTTCAACTATATTTTACCCTCTCAATTAGATATATGTCAACTAATACCAACCCACACATCCCAACAACATAACATTTCAAGCAATTATATCTCTATTTCACAACCAGCACCTGCCCATCAAACACTATTATATGCTCCTCAAATTTTCGAGGCTAATCTACCAGTGAGTACAAGTACATATAACAGTTATCTTTTCTCCAGATTCAATATCTTCTATTGCAATATGGGGGCACCAATGAAAAACCCTCACAGCAGAAAGTTGTCTGCCTAAAATCCAAAACCTAAAGTAATAAAATCAAAATTAGCCAAAAAGCACCCCTGTTGTTGCAGAAACCACTGCTAGATCTTATATGGGGGAAAATCTAACAACTTAGCTACCACATTAAGAGATCCTGCCCAGCAGTGGTATGCAACAACATAAACCAAGTAGATCTAAAGGAAAAAGACAAACAGCAACATATCATACCGTTTCTTTTATCTGTAATTACCTTCTTGATAAAATAGCCGATGTTGTCATCCCATTCTGGCTCTTCTGTCTTTAGTACTGAACTAACAACAGGCCCCATTGCCACCTCATTCTGATTTTCCACATAAGGATTTGAATCCACACAACTTCGATCTTTCTTCATCTTCTTGCTCCCGAAACTTCCTGTGCTGTACACTAATTGCTTCTCCTTCCTCTTTGTATCCTTTTTCCCTTTATTAACTTCAACTTCAACTTTATTCTCCATTTGGCCATTGGCACCAACCTTGAAGTTCGTGGGCAGTGAGTGTCGTGCAGAGGGAAGTCGTGCCCTCGAGGTAGGCCGAGCTGGTAACGCAGGGGGCAGGTCTTTAGCCTTCTCCAAGGCCTCATCTCGCCGCCGGAGCGAGTCCAGCATCTCCTCCAACGAGCTCCTTGCCACTGATGCAGGCGACGCTGATAACATCATTTTGTTTGCAATTCACTCCCCCAATTATAAAACACTGAAATGACACAAAATCTCCAGTAATCAACTCAAAAGCAATCTGATTGCTCCAAAACTCAGAAATTCGATTACTCAATAACAACACATTACGCATAAACAACTTCCAATACCTAATTTAGATCAAAATGGTGATAACTTTACACTCACAACTTGTCTTAAATCTCGACACTGAATTATAACAAAGAAGGAAAGTTCAAAATGTAGAGATAGCATCGACACAGCAATGTATAAGTTGATGCAAAGTCCAAATTGGGTTTATAAAACGCCAAAATATGAGGTAAAACAGAGCAAGCGAGAAAACCCTGTTGCAAATCATAACCAAATTGCAAACTATTGCATGAAGCTGGAAAACTGGAGTTTATGTCATAAAAAAAAAAAAAGCAGCTCTAAGAACCCCTTTTGATCCAAACTCAGACAGAAGAAGGAAAAAAGGCACAAATTCAAAGGAGAAACTCAAAATTAAGATAACATCAGAAAGAAACACACAACTTAAAACCCTAATTGAAAATTTTTAAAAAAGAGAACTTTACAATTTCATAATCAACGGAAAAAGAGAGGGAGAGAGAGAGAGAAATAGAAAGAGAGAGAGAGGGAACGTATCCCAATAAACGCCACCAAACCCAACTGGGATAAGAATTAGAGAATTGTAATGGGTAGAAATTGATGGGTTTGTTTGTTAAATGAAAGGAAATGTGAGCAAAGAAAAGGAGAAACAAAAACCAGAAACAGAAAGAAAGTAAGAAACAAGCTAAAACAGTGAACAAAAAAATGGGTTAAGGTTTGTTTATTAAACACATAAATCATAACAAAAAAGCAATAAAAAAAAAACTGTATTGGGTTGGGTTTTTTTGGAACCCTAATAAGGTGGGTTTTCTGTTATTTGTTGTTGCTTTTGCTGAAATTCAAATTTGTTCAGGTTAGGTGGGTGAGTTGGCGTATTCGTTTCTTGTGAAACGGTATACCATATATTATTTTAAAAAAAAAAAACGGAAGTTTTTGAAATTTGAGGGAAAAAAAAAAGCTTGATAAGGATTAAGAAGAGGAGAAGAGAAAGTAGTAATGGTGGAAGGAATGAAGGAAGCCTGTAAAAAGCTTGACTTCTGTTTGCTAATGAGGAAAGTCCAGTTATTTGTTTATTTATTTATTTATTTTGGAAAATGAAATTATTACAGCTAACCTGTTGCTATTTTTTGAATTTTGATGATAATTTCCAGTTATGCCCTTTTTTAATTATGGGGTTTTTTGAGGATATATTATTGCCATATCCAACCTCCCAAACATTGATTTATTTGTGTACTAAACCTTCATTTATAACAACAAAATCAGGAATTACTGCTTTTTCTGGAAAAAGGACCTGAGATCCTGTTGCTAAATATCCACCTGCATTTATGTAAAGAATAATAATAATAATAATAATTTCTACTCATCTAGAAATAGTGTTTTATTTTGAAAAATATGGATAATTATTTGAGAGTGAATATTTTAATTATGTTGCTAAAAATAATACCAAGGAAAATGATATTTATATTCTCTGCATTATTGCCTTATATGGCATGTGATTTATTTCTAATTTTTTATTTTTTCCTTTAATTTTTTATAAAGATAAAATTTCAATTATTTTTCTTTCTTACGTATTTTAATATTAATACATTTTTTATTAAAATTTTAGTTAATTATAGAATTATCAAATCAAATGAAATAATAAGCGATAAAAAAACCGATAATGCAAATAGCAATACATTAATATCAAGCAAAAAAAAGAAAATATGAATTTTATAAAATATGCTATTACTCATAATTTAAATTATTTTATTATAATGTCAAACTATTTTGAAGTTCTCTTAGCTAAAGTTTGAATCTTATTTATACTTTAAATTTATCAATTAATGATAACTATATATACCTTATCACTAATTAAATGAATATAAATTAAATTTACGTGTTGGACAAATTTGTAATTATTTCTATACTTGGCTAGTTATACAATTGATCTTTTAAACATACGAAATATGCAAGTTATCATGATACCACTTCCATATATACAATATAATAAAAAGTTAATAGAATAAAAATTATCTTTATTAGTTTATTGAATGATGTATCAAACTAATCATGATTTCTTATAACAATTTGATTTGTGAAATTCATTTTAAATTTGGTTCATCTATTACTTTAATAGAAGCAACACTCTTCAAAGAAGCCTTCTCTAAATTCTTTTTGATTGGAGCATTATTATAAAGTTAATTAAGGACAAAATCAACCTTGAATATCAAAATCTGTATGTACTTGTCAATTACAACTAATTAATTATCTTTTACACCAAGTATTGCTATTATAAACACATTATATGGGTGAAAATCCCACAATCCCCCAACATAAGCAATAGAAACACCTAAGATGAAGGATAATTGCATGATTACTTGATGACTAATTGGAACTTATGGGACCATACCCTTTATTAAATTATGCACTAAAAGCATAAATCTTTTTTTGATGGACCATATGATGTGGTGAAAATTGTGTGTGGCCCTTCTCAATAATTACATTGGCCTCTCTGCTTTACCAAAATTGGTATGGTACTGAATACCTCACAAAAAAAAAAAAAGGTGTATTCAAGTCTTTTAACATACTTATATAAAAGAATTGGTAGCTTCTGTAGTTGGATACAAACATGCTAAAAAGGATAGGGAATTTCTGATCTTTTGTTCTTGGACCATTCTATATTAATTGATTTTCAAGATATAAATATATTAAATAATATATGGTATTTAATTTAAATTATGTGCATGACTTAAAGGTTAGGATATGATAAGATCTTCCTAAGTCAATGTTTTGTTTGATTGTGACATTTGCATATTGGGGAGGGAAGTTCAAATACATAAAAAAAATCAATTGGCAATATTGCCCTTTAACTAGATGTATTTCAATGAGTATGAAAATGTTTTTTTTTCCCTACCAATTGTTTTTGCATTAGGTAGGAGAACAAAAGGTCAAAAAGCTAAAGAAAAAGAAAAAAAATCATAAAAAGAATGGACATAATAAGTAAGGTGAAAGTCAAATTGTGACTAGTCTACACCTTTCTAATTCTTCATAAAAAAGAAATTCTTCACTTAATGAACTAAATTTTACATCACTATTTTTTAAAAAGAGAAAATCAAAAAAATTAACGAATAGTAAAATTTTATTAAAACATCAAAAAGCCAAATTGATATAAAATAATAAAAAAAAAAAGATGAGACTTTTTTTTGGAAAGAATTTGGGGGATAATATATGTAAAATAAAATTAGAATAAGAATGCCCACTTGGAAATTAGGTTTGAGATATAAATTGTTAATATAAGGGTAGATAGGTAATTAGACATTGAAAATAGGACATGAAGGATTAGTATTTTAAGTGGAGGGAGATTAATCATAACGGTAACGTGGCCCCTGCTCATTAGGGGTGGAGAAAGGGTAAGGCCAAAAGCAAAACGAAAAATGAAAAATTGTTGCGGATAAGTCAATAAGCAAGAAATGGCAACAATTTCTTTTAAAAAAAAAACACAGAAATGGCAACAATTTGAACGGGCAGTGCCCACCTAATCCTCAAAGTGATGTATTCTTGGATTCTAATGCATGTTCTTTTACATCTCATTGCAATAACTAAAATTTTTGTTACAAACATTATGACCCCATTTGGTTGTGCTCAACATTTCATGCCATAATTCAAGGTTTATTGACCAAAAAAAAAAACTTTTTATTTTTTCAGTCATTATAATCTGAAAAAATTATATACTGACCTCCTAGATTTTGCTCTAATGTATTATTTAGTCCTCTATTTTTAAAAATTATATTAAATATCCTTATAGTTTAATTTTTTTTAGACAAGCCCATCCTTTTGTGAAATTTTTCGTTAAAATCATATGAAATATCCATTTTACTCCTTATTTTCATTTTGATTTTTATTTTATACACTACCCAACTACCACAATATAACACCATCACCGCAACACATATCACCATTACTACCACCATAATAACACATTATTAGCACCACTCCTATAAAGAATGAACAATCAAAATGTTACTCTTTGAATAATTAAAACTAAAATAACCACAAATAACATAAAAATAATCTTAAAATCAATGAATCAATATTAAAAAAAAGCTTTAATTCAAACCCAAATTCAAAATTCACTTTGATCAAAATCCATTTGTGATAGTCTATTAAGCATTCAAATTAAAAAAAAAAAAAACAACTTAACAATTCAAGGCCAACACCTTTTATCTCTCTTGCTGTGAGTTAATGATCACCCTTCCATCTGTCTTGCCTGAGCTTTCGATTGTTTGACAAGTCTTTTCCTACTCATAAGAACCAAGAGTCGAGGGTGCTTTTAAGCTGGTTTTGAGACTAGTCACTCTTTTATCGAACACTCCTTCTTGATCTCCTTGTATTATTCCATAATTGCCTTTGTTATCACTGTATTATTCCATCCATATTATCACTGTAGGCAGAGGGGTCACTCTTTTGCTCAATTTCTGAATCTAGGTTTAAATAGAATTGAAGCTCCTTGCCTTCTTCAAGCTTGTTGAAGATTAGTTGCCATATCTTTGGGTTTTTTATGTTGTGAACCATTTATATAGTGTTGGATTTTAAGGAATTAGTAAGCCTTAATTGTTCTCGATAGCTAAACAGGAAAGTAGAGGGACAAAAGAAGATTATAAAAAATGCAAAGTTGTTTTCAGTAAAGGGGCAAAAGAAGATTTCTAAAAACACAGTGCAAATTTGAGAACTAATACTACAATAAGAAATTGACATCGTTATTTTTTGTATCTCTGTAACTTGAGTTCACTCCTTCTCAATGTTCTACTAGGCTTTGATTGTCCCATTTACTTGCATGACTAATATCTGATGATGCATAAAATATCCTACGTAGTGGTAGGGGAAGCAAAAAAGATGAGCATGAGAACTTTTTCATTCTACCAAACTATAAATACCCAGAATACCCTAAGTTCCCTATCTTCTTCATTCTCTTTTTCTTTCTTGAGATTGAACTCAATCAATCTAAAAATCAGAAGGGTATTTTTGATTTTTAGATAAAACATTTAGTCAATTTTTGACTTTTTCAGGTTTGACTAATATAAAAACTCTACTAAAATAAATGGATGTTTGTTCTTATATAACAAAGTCCAATTATAGTGATATTTTAACATAATTTATAAAAATAAAAGATTAAATAATATATTATAGTAAAATTCAGGGGTCAATGTATTTAACCCTATATTAAAACAACACATAATTTACACTTGACAAAAATGAAATGAAGTAGTATTTGAACATAGATAGTTATGAAGTAGTATTTGAACAAAGATAGTTATAAGTTTAATAGTAATCTTGTTTGAATAATTATAGATATTTTTACACTTTTTAATTAATTTAAGGTACAAAACATTTTTCTATATTTAGTGTAATAATGAATTTTGCTATGTCCCAACGGCAGACACACATATATTGAATATCATCATTCATTGCTAAATATGGTCTTCTTTTTTGTTTTATTTGTTTGGAGGTTTATTAGACCTGAAGTATATGCTGGAAGCAACTCATCCAATCTTTTTTTTTTTTTTTTTGCTTAATCTCTCTGTATCTAATAATTTCATTAAGATTTAACGAATGAAATAGTCCAAAACTTAAAAATCTTCACTTTCCATAAAAAATAATGCACACTTGATTACTAGCTGATTCGAGCTACTAGCCTATGTAATTGTTCGTGCATGCGTTAGCTAGCACGTTCCATCTCAAGTTAGGTATTTTATCTTCTATCTCACGAAAAAAAAAAATTATTATTTTATTTCTTTTCTTCATGTGACTCAATTCTTTTTACTGTATGAAAGATTTAATGAGCTAAGTTAATAATATGAGCCAAATAATAGAAGTAATCTTTTTTTTTTTTAATAATTTTACTAAATTAATGAAATCTCTCATTACAATACTAGATGAAGAGAGTTGACTTTGATATTTATTTTAATAAACATTGATCTTAACTCATTTATTTTTAATAAAAAAATAATATTATTTTACATGATTTTGTGTGAATATAAATTTACATATGCGTTTGAATTAATATGTTCTATTGATGGGACTTCCCAATTTAGTTCTTACAAATCTAAAGCTATGTTATAAATTTGGATATCATGCAAATTAATGTGAAATGATATTTTCATTATCAAAATTTGAATGACATAAATTAGAATGGTTCAAATAAATAAAATAATTTGATTTAAATAGTGAATATTTTTAAAATTAAGAAGCAGACGTCAAAATTTTTTTAAGAAATCAATATTTGAATAAGGCTTCGTTTGTTTCGTTGAAAATATTTTATTTTCTATATTTTCCTCTGTTTAGTGCATTCAGAAAAATTAGTCAATGAAAAATATAATAATTTCTTGGTTAAAGAGAAACTAAATCATTTTTTTAGGAAAATGACTTCTCCTTTTGAAAATAGGAAGTCATTTTTCGGATATTGACAAACTCATTCCAATGAAACTAAATCATTTAAACTCATGTATTCATTATCACTAATCATATTTGACTACCAACACTGATTATTGGTTATTATCGATTGATGGTGGTCACGAATAATAGTTAAGACTTACAAAATTTTTTATTTTTAATATATTTTTCTTATATTAAATATTAAATAATATAAATATAAAATATGTTATGATCTAAATTTTATTATAATCTTATAAATATATTTCAAATAGCATAAAATATGTTGTTCAAAAAATATTTTTCTCAAAATATTTTTTTTCGAACAAGTTATTTTTTGCAAAACAAATGAAGCGTACATATAAAATTTGCAAATAGTCTTGTTTTTCAATAAAATAACTTAAAATTTTACTTATTGTATAACTTAATCTGATGGATGATTTGCAACTTTAACTCAAAATAATATGTGATCCAAAGAGATTGAATTCTAATGCAAACCATCTAATACCCAACTCATCTACTACTTTTATTGATTTTTTTTTTTACTTAATTTGACACCAATTATAATTCAAATTCACCACGTATTAGTTTTAGGATTAATTCTAACATCATCACTGAATTTATGTAGAGTATAGCAACACAAAAGGAAGTGGAGCTCAAGGAATATGTTGTCGTGAATAAAGCAACATATCTTCAGCTAGCACTAGAAGATTTTATCTTTTGCAACACAAATTAGATACTTAGGTTGTTGAATAAAGTTAGTTTGAAGAGATTCCTTATTTCTTATAGATCAAGTACACTGATTGTATATATTAACAGATATAGCTTGTACATTGATTGTGTTACAAGTTAATAAAAGGTACATTGAGTTTTCTCTCATTCATTCTCTATGAGCATCATGCTCTTTTGATCTTCAACTTGCACAAGGTATCAGAGCAGGTTTTATAACCTTGATTCACTATTAATTTGATTAATGGAAGAAACTGGAGAAAGCTCTAGTGAAAGAGTTGTTATCAGAGTTACAAAGGAAGTCAATTACAACCCAAATGAAGATCATTTTTCCTCCATCGCTCAGATCATTTGGGTATGTCATTGGTTTCAGTACCACTTATAAGGGAACAACTTCCTTGCATGGAGTTGTTCTATGAAAATTACCTTTGGAGTTAAGCTGAAATTGGGTTTCATTGATGGAAGAGTTAAACAACCTGAAGAAGGAACAACAAAGTATAAGCAATGGATGAGGGTCAACTACATGGTCACTTCATGGCTCTTGAATTCAATCTCAACGAATATAGTAGAAGTTTTCCTCTACACAACCACTACTAAGGAGCTATGGGGTGAAATTACTAAACAATTTGGAGAGAGGAATGGACCTTTGTTATATCAAATTCAAAGGGTGATAAGCACCATCAGTTAAGAGAATGATAAGCACCATCAGTTAAGAGAATGATTATGTAGCTAAGTATTACACAAGGCTAAAAAAAACTATGGGATGAGCTGGTGTGTTTGATGCCAATTCCAATTTGTACCTTTGGATCAACAAAAACAATTGCTAATCTTACTTCCTTCGGCTTCATGAAGGATATGATCATGTTTGTAATCAAATATTGGTGATGGACCCACTCCCATTAGTCAATAAAACTTATTCCTCGATCTTAAGGGTAGAAAAATAGAGAGAAGTCAATATTTGTTATGGACATGCAACTAAGGCAAATGCTTTATTGGTGAAAGCATAATCAGGGCAAACTATACCAAGGATGGATGAATTAACTAAAGTAACATAGAAGAGGAATAACAAAAACAAAGAATCAAAGTATTATGACCAATGTAATGTCAAAGGACGTGTAAAGGAGACATGCTTCAAACTTTATAGGTACTCTAATTAGTATAAAAGAAAAAGTTAGAGGGAACGTAGTAGCAAACATGGTTGAAACACCATTAGAGGGCACATTGAAATCTTATGGAGATGATAAAACTAAAAAGAAAATGGACTTGTCAAATATTATTCAGCAAGAGTTACTAAAAATTGATGAAGGAAAAAATAGTACAAGGTAGTCATGTTAACTTTGCCAACCTTGATAATTATGCAGGTATAGCATTATGTACTATTGATTTATTAAAACCAGGCACCCAGGTACTTGACACAAGAGCTACTAACCATATATGTGCATATAAATGTTTATTTAATAAACTTAAGCATAACCAAACCCCTTTACCAGTTCATTTACCTGATGGCACCATTAAACAAGTTTCTCATACTAGAAACGTCAGTCTTAAAAATCATTTGCTTATTAAGGATGTATTATAACTTCATAGTTTCAAGTTCAATTTACTTTTAGTTAGCAAATTAGTTAAATTTGTAAAATTAAAATTCATTTTTTGCTTGATTATTACATTTTATAGGACCTGTAAACTGAGCAAATCTTAGTAATAGGAAAATTGATACGAAGTTTATATGTTCGTGATGAAAGTTGTTTTGTTGATTTTGATTGTAAAGATCAATAGTTTAGTCTTCGATAGTAGTCTTAAGGCTTGTACTATTAATTTCAATGATGAAGACTTCTATATATTATGGCACAAAAGGTTGGGTCATGCTTCACAAAAGGTATTGAAACATATTAACACTCTTAATTTGAATTGTCATGATATAATTAAATGTGAAGTGTGTTGTAAAGCAAAGCAATCAAGGTTACCATTTCAATCTAGTACTAAACTACCACCAAACCTTTCCAACTGATATATTCAGACCTTTGGGACCATATAAGGAGTCTGCCCTAGATGGTGCACATTATGTGTTCACCATTGTTGATGATTTTTCCAAGGCAACATGGACCTTTCTTATGGTAACAAAAAACCAAACCCTATCCATCTTCATTCACTTATATAATATGATTCAAAATTAGTTTGAACAAAATGTTAAAACCATTAAAACAAATAATGGCTTAGAGTTTATTAATATTGAGTTCCAACATTTTCTTTCCCAAAAAGGCATTGCATATCAAAAATCTTATGTTTGTACCTCACAACAAAGTGGCATAGTAGAAAGAAAACACAAACACTTACTCAAGGTAGCAAGAGCCTTAATGTTCAAATCTCATTTACCAAAATATTTTTAGGGTCATTCCATACTCATGGCAACTAGAGGTGACAGTTTTTGTCCCAACCTGAAATTTAAACTTGAACCCTCATAAAAAAAAATGATTTGAACTCGAAATGAACCAACATTTTTTGGATCAGATAAAGGTCAACCCAATGAGTCGTATCAAAATCGACCTAAATGGATCAACCTGTATTTCGACTCAATTGATCCGATGACAATATAAAAAAAATTATTACTAAATATAAAAAAAGGTAAAATAATTAAAATAAAAAAGAAAGAAATTTATTTTTTAAAAAATATTTAGATTTAATTAAATTTAAATTTAAACTTAACTTTAATATTTTTATTTAAAATACAATGAAATTTTATATTTTAATAAATTTAATAATTTTATTGTGTTTTTTATGTGTATGAATTATAATTTATTATGATAAATTATTTAGTAATAATAAAAATTATTTATTGTGATAAAATAATTTGATCATAATTTTTAAATTATTTAATATAGTGATAAATATATTGACAATATTACTTCTACTTATATGTAATTTGATAAGAACTATATTATGTCAAAATATTGTGATAAAAGCGTGTATATCATAATTTATGTTATACGCTCATTTGTTATGACAAAAATTTTAAAATTAAAAATTTCTGGGTTCAATGATTAAAAAAATTCAAATAGTTTCACAAATTTTCAATTGTATTTAAAGTTTCTAATTGAGTCAATTACATCCTAATTTGATGAATTAATTTCAATTATACCCGAAACCAAAATTATCATTTAATAAAATGTATATTTAGACTCAATTGAGCTTCATATTTTTTCAATTAGTTCAATTAAATTCAAAATTAAGTTTAAATCTTACTAAGATAACATTTTTATTTTTACTCAATTTAAAAAAATTTTCACAAAAATTTCAAAATTTTATTTTTATTTTAGTTAATAAATAAATAATTTTATTCTACTTTCATGTTTTAAAATTATAAAATTTATTTTATATATTTAAATAATAAATTAATAAATCCCTAATTTTTATTTTAAGGATAAATTTTTTGAGAATCTTGACGTTCGTATCATGTAATTATTTCTTAAATATATTTATTTTAAATGATTAAAATAACTTATTATTTAGAATATATAAATTAATTTTTTAAAGGAGAGAATGGAAAATATTTTTTAAAATGAGAGATTGAGATATTTATAAATTTAAAATTTAAAATAAAAACTTTTAATTTTTTAATTTTAAATATAAAATTATCAAATAAAAATATATAATAAATTTAATTAATTAAAAATAAGATTAAATAGAATAAAAATAAAAGTATCATCTTAATTAAGCTCACATAATTGATTTTTTAAATATTTCTTAAAGTTTTTTAAATGAATGAAATAATTTATTATTTAAAATATAAAAATTAAAATTTTAAGGAGAGATTGAGAGAAATTTTTTTTAAATCAGATATTGTGATTTTTTATGAATTGTAAATTTAAATTTTAAACTTTTTATTTTTTAAAATTAAATATAAAATTAAAATTCATCATCTAAAAATACAAATAAATTTAGATAAGCAAAAATGAGATTAAATTGAATAAAAAATAAAAATATCATCTTAATTAAACTCATGTGGTTGATTTTTTAAATATTTCTTAAAAGTTTTTATTTGAATAGTTTAAAATTTTGTTATTTAAAATAAAAAATTAATTTTTAAGGAAGATTGAGAGAAATTGTTTTAAAAGAAATGAGAGATTGAGAGAGTTTATGAATTACAAATCTAAATTTTAAAAATTTTTAATTTTTAATTTAAATCTAAAATTAAATTCATTATATAAAAGTAAATAATAAATTTAATTAAGTAAAATAAGATTAAATTGAATAAAATATATGTAGTATATTAATTAAATCGTAAACTTAATTTTAGATTTAATTAAACTAATTGAAAAAGTATAAGGGTCAACTAAGTTTAAATATATTTTACTAAATTATATTTTTAACTTGAGGTATAATTAAAATCAATTTATCAAATTACAATATAATTTACTCAATTAAAAAATTTGGATATAATTTAAAATGGCATAAAGGCTTTCATTTTTTAGTAATTAAACTAAATTTTTACCATAATTATTTTAAATGATTTAATACGTAAAAGAAATTTATCACAAATTTACTTTTTTATAGTAATTATAATAAATTTAAATTTTGTCACGATAAAATCACATATTAAGACAACTCTAATTTTATTACACAAATTTTTATCATAATACGCAAATTTTTTTATAATGAATGATTTTCTATCATTGAACATTATATGTTTGCTTGTGAATTAATTTAAATTATGATATATGACTTGAATATAATTTTATGTGGACTTAATTCAATTATTTTCATAATATATAGTCATTTGTTTAATGAATAAATTATATTTAATTTATTAACTATTTAAATAAATAAATCTGTAATTAAGTTTCATTTTATATAAAATCTATCTTATTAAAAATAAATTTTTAAGAGAAAATTATTATTTTTATCTTAATAAATTATGAAAAAATATTGCATAAATGATAAAAAATTCAAATGAATATTTTAAAAGTGAATAACAAATTACAGGATTTGAAATATCAATTTTAAAAATAAACTCGAATTCGACTCGAAATCCTTTTATGCATGCACGACCCGAATCCGTCCAAAAATTGGGCAACCCAAACCCGACCCGAAAATGAATCGATCCAAAAATGACCCAACCCGAAACAATCTAAACTGATCCGTTTGCCACCTCTAATGACAATACATATAATAAACAAACTTGCAACAGAGGTTTTAGCTTGGCAATCGCCTTATGAACTCTTGTTTGGTAAACCACCAAATTACACAACTTTAAAAACCTTTGGTTGCCAATGTTTTGTTACAACATTTCCACATAAACACAAATTTGATAAAAAAAAAAAAGCATTCAAATGTGTCTTCATTGGTTATAGTCTTGGACAAAAAACCTATAAGGCATATGATATTGAACATCATAACATTTATGTCTCTAGGGATGTCATCTTTCAAGACAACTCATTCCTTTTCCAACATACATAAGTCAATCCTGAACCATCTGTTATATTACCTAAGCCCATTTCATATTCATCTTCCCATTTCACACCTACATCTAATACTCATACCCACCATAACACTGTCAATAACCCTGCAACAAAGCATAAATACTCTTCTATACAAAGTCATAAATTAACAAAATCTAGTTTACTTCCTCTCAAACTACCTCCCCTTAGGCAAAACACTAGAAATATAACTAAACTATATGGTTAAATGATTATCTCACAAATTGTGCTCAAGGATCCTCTACTACCATGATTGCTCAATCATCACACCAACATATTTCTTCACCTCACACACCTCCAACCTTTCCATTTCACACCTCACATATATTATTTGCATCATATATGTCATTTTTAGCTGATATGTCAAGTGTTAAGTATCTCGATTCTTACAAACAAGCCAGTACTAGTGTTGAGTGGGTCAAAGCTATAGAGGCTGAGATTGCAGCACTAGAAAAGAATCATACTTAGACTTTAACAACTCTTTTAAAGGGTAAGAAGGTAATTGGTTCAAAATGGATTTTCAAACTAAAACTCAACCCTGATGGTAGTGTAGACAAACATAAGGCGTGACTTATAGCTAAGGGCCATAATCAAATGGAAGGAGTAGATTATTTTGATAGTTTATCTTTTTATGGGAAAGTTGGTAACACAAAGGATTTTCTTAGCTTTCTCCACTACTAACTCTTAGCCTATACCCTAACTTGATATCAATAATGCATTCTTGCATGGTGATCTCAATAAAAAGGTGTATATGACACCATTAAAAAGTCTACATGTCAACTAGGGTAAGTTTGTAAGTTAACTTAGTCCTTTATGACCTTAAACAAGCCCCTCGATAATGGAATGCTCAGCTTTGTCATAAACTTCAGCTTTATGGTTTTAAACAGTCCATCCATGACACTTGCTTGTTTATTAAAAGTTTATCTCAGTCATTTATAGCACTATTAGTCTATGTTGATGATGTTTTCATCACAGGAAACTCAGAATCATATACAATTTTAGTTAAGAAGTATTTAGACTCTTTTTTTCAGCATTAAGGATCTTGGCTATGCAAGTATTTCTCGGGTTTAGAAATTGCAAAAGGCATGGATGGAACTACTATTAATCAAAGGAAGTTTATCTTGTTATTCTAGTAGACATAAGGATTTTGGGGGCCAAGCCAACATTAACACCTTCCTCTAAAGGCCTAAAACTCACTAAAAATCAAAGATAACTTCTTCCTAATCCAGATAGTTATAGAAGGTTAATTGTGATGCTTTCTTTACTTAAATATCACTAGGCTTGATATCATCTACATAGTTCAACAATTGAGTCAGTTTATGATTTACCTTGTCAACCATATTGGGAGGTAGTTATATATCTTCTCTGATATTTAAAAGGTTCACCTAGCAATAACTCTTTCCAACTTCAGGCTTTTTGTGATGTAGATTGGGCTTTTTAGCCTAAGACCCAAAGATAATTAACTAGTTAGTGTATATATCTGGGATCATCACTCATCTTATAGAAGATAAAGAAACAATAAATTGTATCCAAATCTTTAACAAAAGCTGGGCATCGAACCTTAGCTTCTACTATTTGTGAGTTATAGTGGATTAGATACATCCTCACAAATTTTGGTATTACTCTCTCATCTTTCATCCCTTTGTGGTGTGATAACAAGGCAACCATACACATTTCTATTAACTTAGTCTTTTATGAGCACATCAAACATCTTGATATTCATTACCATTTAGTTAGAGAATAATATAAGAAAGGGTTTATTAAGCTACATCATATTTATTCTTTCCAACAACCAGTTGACATCTTTACCAAGTCTTTACATGGCCCACAATTTTAAAATTAACTTTCAAGTTGGGTTTGATAGATCTCCATCAACCTCTAACTTAAGGGAAAGGGGAGATGTAGAGTATAACAACACAATAAGAAATGGAGTTAAAAGAATTTGTTGTCATGAATAAAGCAACATATCTTCACCTGGTACAAAAAGATTTTATCCTTTGCAACAAAAATTAGTTACCTAGGTTATTGTGTAAAGTTAGTAAAAAAAGATTCTTTATTTCTTGTAGATCACGTACAAGAATTATATATTAACATATATAGCTTGTACACTAATTGTATTGCAAGCTAATAAAGATATATTAAGTTTCCTCTCATTTCATTCAGAATAAGCATCATGCTCTCTTGGTCTTTAACTTGCACAATTTTCATGTTAAAAGGTAACTTAAATGCAACTTTCTACATTATTGGAAATATCTCATTATCATTTTGCTTTACTATATATATATATATATATATAGATTGACAAAAATTTTGAATTTAAATATTTTTTTAACTATAGTTGAGTTTTATAGTTGAAAGTGTTGGTTTGGGAGTGCAAAGAAATAATTCACAAGTATTTGAAGTAAAAAAAATAGTACTATAATATGAACATATTACTAATAGAACTGAACCAAAATAGTAATAAAAACAGCTAAATCAAAAATAGGATTAAAAATAGAAGCAAAAAGGAGAAAAATTATGAACACATAAATGAAAATTTGGGGATCATGTATCACATTACATGCTTAAAACATATTCACCCTAATCAAAGTAGTTGAGGATCAAATGACATCTATCTTCCAAATACAATATAGCATATAGGAACTAAGCAATATAGCTACTTTTACAAGCAAATTGAAGTTTCACTCTATCGTGGAAAAAAGAAATTGTAGGAGAAAAACATATTTAAAAAATATGAAAGAAAAGATAATATTCATTAATAAATTTTATTTGACTATAAATTGATAATGCTATATAATTTTTTAGACGTTTAATATATAAGTTAATGCTCATTTTTTTTTATAAGTTTAACTTACAAGTTAATGCTCAATGAAATATAAATTTGCTTAAAAATATTCAACACCAAAATATATATTTTGAGCATATTTATGTCATACAATATACAAATAAATGATTAACAAATAATATTCAAACTTGTATTGAGACAAATGACTTCAATTGACAATTTGATTCATATATAGTTTCTTTTTTTTTTTTTTTTTTCAAATGTGAAGCAGTGTCAAACTAAAATACCCAATAAATAATATATTTTCTTGAAAAGAAAGTGATTCAACTGCACTTTGTAGTATGACTACTTTATTATATCTCACTTCAGTTACTAGCTTTGCTTTTGGCATTCTTCTTGTTGAAGTTAGAATAACAACTTCGAGCAAAACATAGTATGATTAATGGTGTGTATAAGATCTGAGAAAGAATTCATCATGGTACGATTAATCAATGATTATTAGTGATTTTGACTTATGTAATCTATATGATCTTACAAGTTGTTTAAAAATTTTTTGTTAATTAATTTAAATATTTTAAAAATAAGCCATTAAAAACTAACACATAAAATGAGATTTACTTAATAAATAAAATTTAAAAATGAATTTAAATTTGAGCGCTAATAATTGACAAAAATACTAGCAAAAAATATATATTATGAGCTCTATTTATAAATGAAATAAAGGTGTAGATAATTAAAAATAATATATAATTTTTATATTTTTAATATAATGGAATTAGGTATTTGCCCATATGTCGCATGATAAGGTTACAATCATAATATGCTATTACAGTATTAAATATTATAAATATCTTAAATACATATTTTATAAGAGTTATTAATTAATTCATTGAATATTTAAAAATTTATAATCAGAGTTTATTATTTTAAACAAATAATTTTCTATTTTATACAAAAAATTGTGCAACTAGATAGAGTGTCTTTGAATGGTTTAACAAATTAGAAAGAGGATAAAGTGAGATTATTGATTTTGATTTACGAAAATTTACATATTGGAAATTTTATCTAATTTTTAAATTTCATATTTTTACCACTAATGTTTTTTAAAATATCATTTAGAACTTTTTTTTATTATTTTAAAATATAAGAATATTTGTTATTTTTATAGTATGAAATTGTGTTTACTTGAGTAAAAAATCAAAGATTAATTTTAACTTACATAAAGAAATTTATGTTTAGACTTGATTAAATATTTTATGAAAGTAATAAATCAAAATAAACATTTATCCAAAACTGGTTATGTTTTAACATACAGGTACTGTAAATTTTTTTTTTTTCATTTATGCATACATGCATTAAATGATTAATCTTTTATACATATTTTTAGGCTGAGCACTATAATTTGCTTCGATAGATCTCCTACTGTCACATTCAATCAAAACATATGCTTGTTGATCGATTCAAGAGCATATAAAATGGCAATGAGCTGTGTTGTTGCACCAGTATATGAACAAATTTCTCTTTAAGCTGGTTCATATAGCTTTATTTATATCGAATTTAACGAATTTATGTGAAATTATTATTTTATGACTTATCAATGAACTTAAATTCAAAATGATAAATGAGAAATATACATTCTATTCCACTTGAATCTACATCTGTTGATTATCAATTATATTCGCATAAATTAAATATTTTTTTCTTTGAGAACTAAAAGCTCGAATGAGTTAACAAATAGTTTGAAGTCTGCTACAATAATTAAACAAAAAAAAAAAAGGATAAAAATTGAGGAATAGATTGAGTCCAAGATTTAGAATGATTACTGCTTGAAATAGGATAATGAGTAAATTCATCTGCAAAATTATTATCATTCCTATTTGCATACATAAAATAGAGTTAAGAAAATGAGTATCTCAATAATTGATGATGCACAATTTTTTTTTTTTTTTAAAAAGGAACGCTTCGTGATTTTCTCGAAAACATTTTTTAATATGTTTTAGCACTTTAGGTGTTTAAAAAAGAATAAGATATTTTCTAATAAATAATTTGTTAAAAGATTTTTTAAAAAATTTTTTAAAAAATTTTTAAAAGGAAAAATCTAAAAGAAAATGTTATAGACATATTCCATTAGTCTATTAATCATTTTAGTTTAACATTTAAATCGCATTTAGTAGCTTGTTGTGATGACTACTGTAATATATACTTTTAAATATTTCTATCTCATTCTCAAGTGGAAATTAAAAAAAAAAAAACCTTAAATTTGTATAGTTTTAAATGTTTTCATATATAATTTATAATGTTATTTTAAAATTAAATGCAAGCTGTTAAATTTTGAATATTGTATTTTATGCATTATTAGGTCACACTCTACATTGTTAATTATGCCAATTTAACATTTTTTTTTTTAACTGATTCTCAATCTAAGACAAGCTACTTGTTATGATCTATTTGGCAAAACACATTTGACTCATTTTTAATCAAACTGAATTTAAATATTATAATACTTAATTTTGCGTGGATAGGACACCTAATTAATATGTAATTCTTATTTACACTTCTATAGTAACATATAACATTTAAATGATTTATATTAATTGAACTATAATAAATATTTAGATTTTGATATCAATTTAACCTAGTGGAATCAATTTTACTTAAATTTTGATGCCAATTAATTGACCCATATTCCCCTTCTGCATTGAAAGTTGTTTTCCTTGTTCCTGCTGCTTGACTGAGAAGCAAATCCAACATGGCCCAGAGCAATCAGAGTAGGTCAACCTGGATGATGGGCACTGCAATTATAGTTTTGGAACTGTGACTCACTTGATCAGCCTCTAGATTGGCAATTTCTGTTCTTAGAGAAAGTGAAACACTTCATGCAACCCAATTGGCTCCCATTAGACTGCAGCTAAAAGTTTGTCTGCAATTTAATAATAACTTAGTAGCAGTAGTTGCTTTTTAATTACCAACACAAAATGAAACATTATTATTTGCTTTTTGCTTCAATCCCATAATTACAACATGTTCACCTTCTAAATATTTCTTTTCTTTTTTGGTTTGCATGATGTCCCCCATTACATGCATGTCATGTCCACGTATGTTTGCATTGAGGAGGATATATATATATTTATATAATAAATCTTAATTCTCCAACTTCCAATGAGATGACTTGGTGGTACTATGAATACTGCTATAACTATAGAATTCTTGTTTGATTACTGATTTTCTAGACTCAGTTTGATAGGCATGGCAAATGGTTCTAAGGTCTGTTCAAGTTCATGAAGTAGCGGTTCTGAGGGGTAATTTGAATCAGAATAGTCTTCGGTCAGATGATTCCAGTTGATCTCAATTCAAGAATGGTTTCACTATTTAGGACTGGTTTGATTTTTGTTTCACCATTAAAGAATGGTTCAAGTTTCACGATTTAGGACTGGTTTGATTTTTGTTTGAATCAAATATTTTTACAAAAATTATAATTTTTTTTATCTGTACGATTTTTAATTATTACATCTAAATAGTTTTTTTTTATATGTGCAATGTAAAATTAAAGTGAATTTAAATTTAAATAGAATGATCAAATTTAGGAATATTATTTAAAAAACAAAAACGGTATACAATATTATTGAATTTAAACAATATTATTGAATGTAGAAAATACTATTGAATTTGATCTTTTTTTTTTAAAAGGTTTGGCCTAGAATCGGATTAAAACTATCAGTCCGATTCAGGGGCTGAAGCTCCTGAAATCAGGATCAAATCATCTAATACAAAGTTTTGAGCCAAATTAAGACCAAAAAACTAGATGAACGGTTCAAGCCAAGTTTGAGTCCATCTGATCTCAATTTAAATTCAAACCGGAGTCGGATCTTTGCCATAATTAATTTGATATATAAAAATATTTCATATTTAAATATTTTTTTATTTCACAATAAGGATTTTTGAGTTTTATCTAGTATTCAGTACATCCTCTCTTTAAATCTGTTCAAACAAACCTTATTTATACCAAGTCTAATAAATTTATAAACAATTAGTCCTTTACATCTCAGGAATTCAAATTCAAGATAATAAAAAGAAACAAACTTCTTTAGCGTCTGTGTCAACATCCTATTGCAATACGTTTAAATTATTTCAATAAGGGTAAAATGTTTAATTCTTAAAGATTTGCTTAGATGACATTTGGAAATTGAAAATTAGAAAAATAGTGTTGTGGGCTATTCATATTTGCAGAAATTATAGTAGGAAAAGGTTTACTTACCACTTGGAAATTTAATGATTTCTTTTTTGTTACAAATTCAATGAAATTCCTCCAAATCTGGTTATAATATAATTTGATAAACACTATAATGTTTTATACAGTATTATATTACGATACTGTAATTAAAATAATTTTTAAGAATTAAGTAATAATTTTATTAATGTGTATAATTTTTATTTTAGACAAAATTATCACTAATAATTGATAAATTACATATATAATTTAAAATTTTATACAATGACATTATACAACTCTTATTGAGAAGTAATATAACTTAATAAATCAAAGTTAGTTATATTAACTTAAAAACGTTGTTTAAGTTATATGGAAATCTATAGATGATTTTGGATAACCTATATAGGTTACCAATGACATAAAAGCATGTGTGTATCATATGATTTCATATAGATAATACAATGAGATTTCTCTAAACGTGTGGAACTTTGGATGCACTAATATAATTTTTTTCCAAGATGTAAAATAACATAGTTATTTCTTATTTCATGTTACACAAAATAATTTGTCTGAGAAAAGTATTTTTTAAAGGAAACATTTTCTGATATTTAAAATTCACTACAAAAATATTAATTTTCTTTTGATTTATAAGATTATAATAAGATTTAAACTATAAATATTGTATATTTATACTATTTGTTTAATATAAGAAAAATGCATTAAAAATGAACATTTATGTGGCTCCACTCATTACCGATGATCGTCACTGGCCAATGATGACCATGTGTTGGTAGTGAAAAATGATCAATGATAATAAATATATGTGTTTATATCATTTATATTTTATTTGAATGAGTTTGTCAAAATTTAGAAAATGACTTATTGTTTTCAAAATCAAAAGTATTTTTTTTGAAAATCAAAAGTCTTTTTTTTAAAAAATGATTTAGTTTTCCATTTGACTAAAAAAATATTTTTTTATTGATCAATTTTTTTGAATGTACCAAACAATGAAAAATGAGGAAAAATGAAAAATATTTTTGCAAAGCAAATGGAGGCTTAATGGTAAAGTGTGATTATTTAAAAGTGGATGCCAGAGTTTAAATTTCATGTAAATCTTTCCCTTTCTAGTACTAAAAAAATAACCGATAAAAAATAAAAAATAAAAATAAAGAGTTTAGTTAAAAATTTAAGAATGCAAATATAAATTAAGCTGATTGATCATATTTATATGATTCATATCATTATCATTTATTTTAAACTGTATGATTGAGATTTTATTAAAAAATAAAATTAAAAATTTTGTAAAAAGTGAGTTATTATTTATTAAAAAAAAATTTAATCATTAATTTTGATTTTAACAATTCAAATTTTATAAATATGAATGTTAAGAAAAATTAGAGCTAAGGTAGCCATGGTTCAGAAAAATGGGCTCTAGAAATAAAGGAATTTGGGGTGAATACATTACATGTAGATGGTTAAAATCAAAATTAGAGCCATGACATTGGCATGTGTAAAATGTCAATAGATGATGCCTCTTCTTTTTGTGGCATGTGCTGAAGGGATACCCTTTTAATCATTTAACATCATTGTCTTGAAGATGAATTACTGACACTACTCTAATAGAGTTTCTTAAAAGAAACAGAATTATTCTATACTATGGTCCAAAAGTAACTGACAAAGTTCTTATTTAGCCTCCTCCATTATTGATTGGTTACCAAGCTAACTAAGGGATCACTTGCTCTTAGTTTTTATTTTCAATCAACCATTTTTCCAACGCAGACAACTAAAAATTTTTCAAAGTTTTTTTACAGAAAAGAAAAGCCTTACAAAAGTTTTTTGTGTCAAATTCTGGCCCAGTTGACACGATGAAATTAACTCACCTAACAGGGGCCATGTTGCTCATTGCCGAAGAGAAAATCCCAAGTGGGCTACCTACGTGTGCTTGTTATAAATTAGTTGAAGAATAGGTGCTTCTAGACACACCATAAAATGGAAATAGTGGCTCCTGCAATTACGCACCATAAAATGGAAAAATAAGATTGTTATATATATATACGTGTGTGTGTGGACATATGAGTTCCCCATTACTGGGTCTACGTTTTAAGCAATGCCAATAAATGAACAAAAACATCTGTTTAAAGACAGCTTGAGCTTGTGAGGGAGATGGACTGAGATGGCCCAGAGGTAAATTATGGAGAATCATTTCAGTTTCTGGAACTGTGAAATTCTATGAAACCCATGAAAATGACTAACAGGTATTTTCTTTTTTTGAGATTAACTAACAGATTTTTCTTAGCTCAATGTATTAGCTTAACTGACCTTGTAAAGTTGTGATATTATTGAGCCACAATATAAGAGGTAAAGCTTCAAAATCTCAATGGATGTGGCCATAAAACATACATCCCGCCAACCAACCGCCTCTCAAGTTTTTTGAGTGCCTTTGAATCAATTCTCATTGGGATTCTTTGACTGTTTGATCTGTATATTATTCTACTACTAGCCGTGGAGATGAAAATGTAAGAACTACCTATGCCATATATTCTTTACCTCCTTTTATTTTTTTTGGCCTCATACATGGCAAAATGAAGCTTTT
>CATIWR010672642.1:0-36383 GCA_949677035.1 Omphalea diandra | reverse complement strand
CAAAAAAATCCTATAATAAATTTGTATATTAATTTTATAAAATATAGTTATGACATCTCAATTTATAACCTTCCCCCCCCCCCACACCCCACCACCCCCCCCCCCCCCCCCCGTCCTCTAAAAAAAAAAAAAAAAAGGAGGAGGAAGAAGCCTTTTGTCTAGAAGTCCTATAGCAACCATAAATTATGAAGGATAAACCCAACATTGAATGCCCAATAAATAATAATAATAATAAAAAATAAAATAAAAAACTAAAATCAACATATTAGAGAGCAAAACTAAAATAAAAAATGAAATTTTAAAAAAAGAAACAAACTTTATCAATTAAACAAATCCTAGAAATATATACAAAAAAAGAAATAAAATTTCCTATAATTCTATTAATTTTATCGCCAATCAAATAGTTAAACAAAATAAAAACCAAAACTAAAGTCTTGTTTTCACCCATTTGATTCAACATTTAACCCATAATTACTCCATCAATTTCGTAACCCATCACAATCTACCACCAATAGTATTAAGACCCTAAGTGTATACCTATAAATGACAAAGGAAAGATGGCAACATTGTTGTCCCTTGGTACACTAAAAAAGGGGATGAATAGGGCAATGACAAGTAATTAAAAATAAAAACTATGTGTGGAAATGAACGAAGAATCAAGACATAAGATTTATAGAAGTTTGACATAACTTACCTACATCCTCTCCTCCAGTATTCCCACTAGAGCATTTACTATCAATATAGCTTAAGGTGTTATCAACCGCCTTTACAATAGTAGTTTTCGAGCACTACCAGGCCGTTATAATTAGACTTATGGGTGCTACTAAAATCTTATCCCAAAGTAGTTTTCAGGCACTACATTAAACCTTTCACAAAGTATGGCTTTTACGATCTCCTAACTAAGGGTTTCCTCAAGATACAACTTTAAAAATAAGGATAACTCTCTTACTCAAGTAATAAAATACTTTAAAGTACATTCATAAAGTATGCTTGATCTAATTGAGAGTATTGAGAGAGTATCTAAAAAGCTTATTCTTCAAACTTTATTTTGAAGATAACACTTGTAAGCTTTAAATAATGAACTTCTTTTGATTGCTAGATCACACTTGATTCACCCTTGTGATTTGAAAATAGCTTTCACTATAGAATTGTTGGCCTTAGTACACCAAGAAAGGGGTTGAATTAGTAGGAGATTAAAAATTTTGGAGGAAGGGTAAAGATATTAGATAAATAAGAAGGAGTATAGAAATAAAACACAAGATGTTTATAGTGGTTGAAGTGTTAACAAGCCTTACGTCCATTCCCCAATTCTTCACAATTGGGTATTTCACTCAATTAAAATGGTGTTTCCAAGCTCACACCTAACTTGTACAATTTGTGTTTTTTGGCTCACACAAAACCTCACTCAAGTATTTTGGACAGGCTTGCACTTCAACCTTTACAAAAGTTTTGAAAGCTTAGGCTAACTCTCAACCTATTTATAAAGGTGTTTAATGCTAACACCAAACAATCAATAACACATCAATAAGAATAAGAAGAATGAGTAGCAATTTTACAAGAGTTTGGTTATAATAAATGAAATTATCTTCCATTTACATCTGTTTGGTAGAGTATTTATAGCCAACATCCACCAAAGAGATGTTACTCATAAACTATCCCTAACTCTCTGAGGCAGTTAGGTAGATTTTACATTAAATTCCTGTCAGAAAAAAGTCGCAGTTCTAATTTATGCTGGGAAGCCTAAAATCACAACAAAGAATCCCATTCTGTGTCTAACAGCGAGTCTATGTGTCTTTTACCCATTGGTCACTTAAGAAATATAGTAGTTGTATTTAACCATCAAACCAAAAGTCATGGTCG
Source organism: Omphalea diandra (assembly GCA_949677035.1). Lineage (NCBI taxonomy): Eukaryota > Viridiplantae > Streptophyta > Magnoliopsida > Malpighiales > Euphorbiaceae > Omphalea > Omphalea diandra. The sequence continues at coordinate 34,523 of CATIWR010672642.1, read as the reverse complement.
TGAACTTTTTGGGCACGACATGGACCGTGATTTCCTTTTTTTTTGTGAGGAGATAACACTTTCTTTGCAGTCACGACAAATGTTTCGCTCTCACAATTTTTGATATTCCAACAGTTGTCTTGGACACTTAGCGTGATTTAGTTGTAGACCAGGTTCCCTCCTATTTGCTATGAAATTCGCGGTCGAGACTTCAGACGCGAACACCACTGTGAATCTCTTTGTAAGACAATCAAGCTTTCCTTGGTTGAATCGCGATTGCGAATTCGTTTTTGAATTCTTCTGGCCTAACTCCATCCATCCTTATTGCAAGGTCGCGGTCATGAATTTGGATATCTTACTCAAAGTTAGAGATTTAGACTTCCATCTAACTTTCAATGAGACAATATCTTATCAACTGCACAATTAGAACTAATCAATCTCTATTGTCAAGATTAAAAGAGGCTTATGACTTAGGTTAGACCAACCTAGTCCAACAATCTTTCCCTTTTTGATTTTGACAATTTAGATTTATTTTACTTAAAGAAAATGAATTGCATGAAGTTGGGATGGTCAATGATTTTTAAAAAAGTTATTGATAAAATAATCAAGAAACTGTAAATTAGAAAAAGGAATACTCCTATTACTATGTCTCCCCCTCAACTTATGCTCCCCTTATGCATATTACTATTTTCTCCTTATGCACATTACTATTCTCTCCCCCTTTGGCAAGATAAAAAAAATAGGGTAAAGTTTAAAGATTGAATGAAGTGTATAAATTGAGATAGAATAATCACAATGATCAAATAATTATAAGAATTAAACAAGAGCAATCACATATCATATGGATCAATTAATTACAAAGGATAAAAACAAACACTTTTATATATTTAGAAACTGTGAGATCACAATCTTTACATAAACAAAGAAATAAAGGAAAATTTCTAAAAACTAATAACAATATAGAAAATCAAATAACTATCATCGTTTCTAGAATTGTCTGTTGCTTCATCTGCTCCTCCACCTTGAGCTTCATCGCCCTTCTTAACCTTTTCACCATCCTCTTCTTCAGGTGTGCTCTCCCAATCCTCGAAGTTTAGGAGGTTGCAAGGGGGAGCACCAACTTTCTCCTGAAGATCCACCAAATCACTGTGAAGGTGGGAGTGTAGGAGAAATCCTATCTTTATCATCCTCATCATTCTGTCAAGTTTTTTGTTGATGGAGGCAGGAGAAATTTTGGCTTTGGGTTTAGGTTGAGGAGGTGGAATGGATTGAAAAGTCTTTAACTTCTTTGGCCCAAAAGTACCTAATGTATAAGTATATGAATCAAGGTGTATGGCCTTGGCATTAATGAGGTAGGGCAAGTCTAGAAAGTTATGCAATGGTATAAGCTTCATAGTGAGGAATTTTTCATTTTCCTTATTAAGAATACCTATATAACGGTAGATGGTAGTAACATGTGAGAGAAAAAAAAACTGACTCTTAAGTTTTGTACACATGTGGATCAATTGATCCACAAGATAACACGACCAGTTTGAATTGGTTAAATAAAAGAGGAAAGCAAGGTCTTTTTGAGATACCTTCTCATTACCATCACCTCTTGTGTTAATAAAAAAGGTGATGATAAGATGAATGAGCCAATTAGGTAGGGTTCAGATGTATTTGGCTAGGGAGGTCTTAGGGTCATGTTTGGTCTCTATAGAAATTTTGGGCCAAAACTCTAAGTAGATAATGTCAAAGGCGGAGATGATGAATGGAATGTCATCCCCAACTTAAAGATTGAAAAGATTTAAAAGTTGCTTAAAGGTAATGTAAAAACAATCCCCAAAGGCTTGAAATACTAACCTATATTGTCCTGCACATGATTTCACTCTCCAACCCAAAGTCACAGTACACATAAACTCCTGCACTATTTCCTCATATCTGAGCTCGTCATGGAAAATGAATTCGTTCCACCCCAAATTCGATAGATAGACATGTATCTCATCCTTGATCCCAAATGACTTAAGGAGAAATGCGAAAGGGATTTTGTTCAGTTGGATTATCTTGGAGGAGTTTTCTTTGTACCAATTCTTCTCCTCCTTAGTGATCCCTTTCATCATGTGTAGATCAGGAGGACCAGATGGTTGAGCGACTGCTTTTCCATTCTCTGCTCTTGAGGCTTTCTTGAGGGCCATTATAGATGGAAGAGAGTTTGAAGAATAATTTAAGAATAAGAATGAAGAGGGATGAATTGTTTTAGTAAATGTGAGTTAAAACATTGTTTCAATGGTTTAAATAGGCTAGGAAAGGGTGTAAAAAGGGTAACAAACAGTCAAAAATTCATTTATGAAGGGTTGCAAATAGTTGGTAGTCAAATTAGTTTAATGTATGGCAATTACTCAAATTCGCGACTGCGACCAGTAAGTCACGATCGCTAATTACGAAATATTTAAGTAATGGACAAAAAATGCTTAGGAACCGACATGGTCAGTGGTTAAAACTTTTGAAATTTGAATAAATTCACAATAGGGAATGAAGTAGCAACCACAAATTGATGGTTGACAGACGGATTAAATAGTACCTGTAAATCGCGACCGTGAATTACAAGGCAAAAAAGATAACTAAGAGAGAATAAGATTTGACTTTCTAAGGTGTGATCCGCTCAATGTATTGATGCTTAATTCATGCAAATTGGCATAGAGAGACACAATAACACACAAAATTAAGACATCCAAAGAAATAAAAAATACATACATCACACATAGCAATCAATCAATAAAGAATAATGCATCACATCACATAAAGAGTATTCTAATAAGATCCAAATTTCACTTTAGGGAGATTCCATCAAGCATTCCTAACTCTCTCTTAATGAAGTTCAACCTTTCTTCATTGAGAGGTTTAGTGAAAATATCCATAAGTTGATGTTTAGTGTTTATAAATTCTAACACTACAATATTTTGGACATGATCTCTAAGAAAATGATGCCTAATGTCTATATGTTTGCTCCTAGAGTGTTGAATGAGATTCTTTGGAAGATTTATTGCACTAGTGTTGTCATATTTGATGGGAATGTGATCAACAACTTTGCCATAATCCTTTAATTATTGTTTCATCCAAAGGACTTGGGTGCAACAATAATTTACAGCTACATATTCAGCTTCGGTGGTGGATAAGGCAACCAAAACTTGCTTCTTACTAAACCAAGACATTAAGCATTCTCTTATGAATTGGTAAGTTCCTGAAGTGCTCTTTCTATCTAGAAGACTACCAACATAATCTGTATCTGAATAGCCTATAAAACTAAATCTCTAGGACACAATAAATCTAGATGTAGTGTGCCATGTAAATATTTGAAAATCCTTTTAACAACATTAAAATGAGATTCCTTAGGGCAAGATTGAAATTTAACACACATGCATACACTAAACATTATATCAGGTCTAGAAGTAATAATATAAAGTAGAGAACCAATCATACCTCGATATCTCTTCTTATCAACAAACTTACCCGATTCATCCTTATCTAACTTGATGATAGCACTCATTGGTCTCTTTGCTACTTTGCATCCTTCCATGCCAAATTTCTTGAGTATATCCTTTATGTATCACTTGGTTGATGAAGATCCCTTCTTTGGTTTGCTTGATTTATAGGGCAAAGAAAAATTTGAGCTCTTATATCATGCTAGTCTCAAATTCCCTAGTCATACACTTAGTAAAAATCTTTATAAAGGGATTCATTAGTAGCACCAAAAATGATATCATCAACATATATTTGTATTATTAGTGTATCATGTTTATGCCTTTTAACAAATAAAGTTATGTCAACCTTTCCCTTTTCAAAGTCATTTTGCAAAAGAAAAGAACTAAGCCTTTCATACCAAGCTTTTGGAGCTTTTTTTAAACCATACAAGGCTCTATTCAATTTAAAAACATAATTTGGAAAGATGTGAGATTCAAAACTAAGAGGTTGTTTAACATAAACTTCCTCCTCAATGACACCATTTAAAAATGCACTCTTAACATCCATTTGAAAAAGTTTGAAATTCATATGACATGCATATGCTAAAAGAATTCTAATGGCCTTTAATCTTGCTACAGAGGCATAAGTTTCATCATAATCAATGCCTTTCTCATTGTTGTAACCCTTAGTAATCAATATAGCCTTGTTTCTAATGATGAATCCTTGCTCATCTAACTTATTCATAAACACCCATTTGTAACCTATAATAGAGTGTTCCTTAGGCCTTTCCCACACATTATTTCTCCTAAATTGGTTGAGTTTCTCTTGCATAACAATCACCTCACTCTCATCATCAAGAGCCTCATTAATAGATTTTGGCTCAAATTGAGAAACAAAAGTAAGATTATTATCTAAAGTATTGAATTGAGATCTAGTACTTACACCATTGGATATATCACCAATGATTAGGTCCTTTAGGTGATGATAGGAGAATCTTCAATCCTTAGGAAGATCTTGGTTTGCTGTTTCCATTTGTTGATGTTGAGGTTCCTTATATTCTCTTGATGATTTGCTTTCATCATTATATTTATCCAACCCTCATGTAGTAGGCTCCAATTCTAATTTCTCAAATCACCTACAAGATCATCAATAAGAGAACCTTCCCCAAGATCAAGCTTACTAGATTCATCAAACACAATATTCATGTACTCTTCAATAACCATTGAACTCTTATTAAAAACCCTATGGGCTTTGCTAGTGGTGGAATATCCTAAGAAAATGCCTTCATTTATTTTTTAATCAAATTTTCAAGATTATCCTTGGTATTCAAGATATAGCACTTACATTTAAATACTCTTAGGCATGATAACTTAGGCTTTCTACCATTCCATAGGTCATAAGAAGTTTTTATTAAGAATGGGTCTTTTGAAAACTCGATTGACAATATAAAATGAAGTATTGATAGCTTCATCCTAAAAGTAATTAGGCAATGAATACTCATTAAGCATAGTTTTAGCCATCTCTACTGATGTTCTATTTTTCCTTTCCACAATACCATTTGGTTGTGGTGTTCTAGGAATTGAAAAATTATGAAAAATCTCATTCTCTAAGCAATAAGATTTAAAAGATTCATTTTGAAATTCTTTTCCACGATCACTTCTTATAGAAGAAATGAAGTAACCCTTTTCATTTTGAACTCTTTTTACAAAAATTTTAAAAGCATCAAAAGTATCATACTTATGAGCTAGAAAGGATACCTAAGTAAACCTAGAGTAGTCATCAACTAAGACAAGTACATAAAATTTTCCATCCAAACTAGCACTCCTAGTAGGTCCTATCAAGTCCATATGAATAAGATGAATAGGTCTAAATGAATTTACAATGTTCTTTGCTTTGAAAGAAGATTGATGTTGCTTTCCCATTTGGCATATACCACATGTCTTATCTCTAGAAAACTTTAACTTAGGAAGACCTTCCACTAGCTTTCATTTTGATAAGCTTTGTAATAGCTTCATGCTAGTATGTCCAAGTCAATGGTGCCAATGCCAATCACCTTACCCTTGGCATTGTTTCCAAATGTGACATTGCCACCTTTATTTTCTTTTAGGGTCATGAATAACTTTTTGTTATTCATCATGTGCTTTAAGCATCCGCTATCCATATGCCAATCATTTGCTTCATTGGTAGCTATCAAACAATCCTCATTTGATGAATCATCTTGTGCCATGAAGTACAAGTTAGGAGCTTCCTCCTCTTCATCTTCTTCACTTAAGCTATCATCTCAAGTGGCTTTGAAGCTTTTCCTCTTCTCTTTGTTCCCTTTCTTCTTCTTCTTCTTCTTCAATTTAAGGCAGTCATACTTGATGTGGCCTTGTTTGCCATATGCATAACATATAACATCACCCAATCTTTCCTTGGGGATTGAAGTTGCTTTCTTAAAGCTTCTTCTTTCTTTTCTTCTCCTAATTATCTCATTTGTTCTTCTTGAAAGCATGGCCAACTCCTTCACTTTGTCACTTTCCTTTTCACTTCAGGCCACTTCAACTTTCTTTTCCTTGGATGAAGATTTTAGTGCCAAGGTCCTTTTTTCTTATTTTTGTATTTTGTCTCCTTGTCCCCTCATCTTATCCATTTCTTCATCCTTCTTCAAGCTTAGCTCATGAGTTAAAAGCTTTCCTATTAAAACATCGATTGACACCTTTCCTATCACCAGATTTGACTATTGGATACTACAAACCCTAGCACCAAACTTTTCAAGAGGTAAAGATTTAAGGATTTTTGAATTTACCCCATGATTGGTGAGAATTCTTCCAAACTTCTTCATGTTAGTGATAATTGCAAGGAGCCTATTTATCATATCCGTGATGCTTTCATTCTCTTTCATCATAAACAACTCCCATTCAATCACATACATTTCAAGCCTGCTAGATTTCACCAAAGTGGTGCCTTCATGGTAGTTTTCCAAGGCCTTCCAAATCCCATGAGTTGTAAGACAATGTTGGACCTTTCCAATTTCTTCTCTTGAGAAAGAACTAAGAACGATTGCCATAACTCTCTTGTTCTTCCATTGGATCTCCTATGAGTTTCAACCCACTCTTTTTTATGGATCAATTCTTCACTTCCATCCACCACCTTAGTAGGTGGCTTCCACTCATTAGTTACAATATCCCAGAGATCTACCACATCACTATCCAAGTAAATCTCCATCCTATACTTCTAATGAGTATAGTCTACCCATCAAAATATGGTTTAAGATGGATGTGAATTCCTTCTTGTGACATGGTTTAAGCTCTAAAGTGAGACGAGGCTCATATACCACTTGTTGGCTTTAGTGCACTAAGAATGAGGGTTGAATTGGTAGGAGATTAAAAATTTTGGAGGAAGGGTAAAGAGATTAGATAAATAAGAAGGAGTAAAGAAATTGAACACAAGATGTTTATAATGGTTTGAGTGTTAACAAACCCTACGTTTACTCCCTAATTCTTCACAATTGTGTATTTTACTCAACTAAAATGGTGTTTCCAAGCTCACACCGAACTTGTACAATTTATGTTTTATGGCTCACATAAAACCCTTATAATTTGTGTTTTTAGGCTCATATAAAACCTCACTCAAGTGTTTTGGACAGGCTCACACTTCAACCTTTTCAAGAGTTTTGGAAGCTTGCGCTAACTCTCAACCTAATCACAAAGGTGTTTAATGCTATCACTAAATAATCAATAACTCATAAATAAGAATAAGAAGAATGAGTAGCAATTTTGCAAGAGTTTGGTTATAATAAATGAAATTCTCTTGCATTTACATCTGTTTGATGGAGTATTTATAGCCAACATCCACCAAAGAGACGTTACTCAAAAACTATCCCTAAATCTCTAAGGGAAATTAGGTAGATTTTGCATCAAATGTCTGTTCGACAAAACTCGCGATCGTGACTGGCATTTTGCAGTCGCGATTTTCCAATTTAAGCTGGGAAGCCTAAAATCACGGCAAAGAACTCTATTATGTGTCTAACAGCTAGTCCACGTGTCCTTCACCTATTGGTCACTCAAGAAATATAGTTGTTGTGTTTGACCATCAAACCAAAGTCACGGTCACGATTTAATTCCTTTTTAGGCTCGACATGGATCGTGAATTCTTTTGTTTAGTGAGGAGACAACAATTTCTTCATAGTCATGACAAATGTTTTGCCTTCGTTATTTTTGATATTCTAACGGTTGCTTTGGACACTTGGCGTGATTTGGTTGCAACCCTGGTTCCCTTCTATTTGTTATAAAATTCACGATCGTGACTTCAAACGCGAACACCATCGCGAATCTCTCTGTAAGTCAATCAAACTTTCCTTCAGTGAATCATGGCTGTGAATTCATCTATGAATTCTTCTGGCCTAACTTCATCCATCTTTATTATAAGGTCGTGGTCTCGAATTTGGGAATACTGACCGTAAATTTGGATGTCTTACTCAAAGTTAGAGATTTAGACTTCCATCCAACTTTCAATGAGACAATATCTTATCAACTGTAAAACAACACCTAAACAAAATGTTAGAACTAATCAATCTCCATTGTCAATATCAAAAGAGGCTTATGACTTAGTCCAACAAGAGTATTCACTTAATAAAGTAGTTCTCTGTTTGTTTCTATTGAGCGCAGGTCTTTTTATAAGTTGAAACAAAAAAGTAGTTATTAGAAAGAAAACTGACACATCATATTATAGTTGTAGACACTCAATGCTTGTTGGAAATTCTCCACGCCTATTGTTGAGTTATCAACCATTAGTAATTTCATGAAAATGGGTGATTATCAAGTAAAATATACATTCAATGGCCATTGGTACTAACAAAATACACGTTGGGACTAGCTGTTAGAGAGAAGTTTGTCTCAACACACCTCCTTTGACTTTCTCATTTGTTTATTCAACTATCTTTAATAGTTGTTGGAAAATCTTATTGCCTGTTGAGTTTTAATATCAACCGTTATTGAAATATGAACAATGCCTGTTACAGATTCTAGGAAGGTGTGAACTTGATGCTTTATTTTCCAAGAACTTCAACAATACTTTAATGACTATTGGTGAACTTCCAATGCCAGTTGAACATCTTCGACTCTTGTTGCATTATTGGGCATGCCTCATTGAAGGGTCTAAAAACTTTAGCTCAATTTAGGAGCTTTTCCAATGTCTATTGGTAAGATCCAGTATCTATTTTGAGATCTTGAGAGTTTTGCTTAAATCAAGTCACTTGGTCTAACATATATTGCAAAATGCAATGCCCATTGCAAAATTGAATATTCATAGCTCATGTGTTTGAGTCATCCAATGCCTATTGTAATAGAGGACAATGCCTATTGTGAGATCTAGAAGACTTTGCTCATACTAGGGTGTTGTTCGAATACCTGTTTAGTTCCTTCAATATCTATTACTAGAGTCACAATGCCTGTTGGACTATTAAGCCTACCTTGCTTAATCTTTACTCTCTTAATACTTAGAGTTTCTAATCATAACTCTTTCTCTAATCATCCTAGTTCAATGAATTGATATACCTGCAAGAATTAACACATAAATTGGATAAAAATTAGTTCTTAGATGAGTTTGTGATAATCAAAACAAGACTTGAAACCTAAAGGTTTAACTTTCTCCTCATTTTTTATGATGATAAGCAATCTATCAAAGTTAATCAATCTTACAAAACTAATACATCATATAAAGTCAATCAATCTCTAACAACTTCTTAAGCAAATAATCTATTCAATAAGAGATCATCCTTGGTAAGATTTCCTAACATTTTGCTCATATTACTCCCTCTTAAGCTCATATTATATCACATTTCTTATTTCTCCCCCTTCGTCATTATAAAAAAGAATCAAACATCAATAGTAAGGAAATATAAAACATATTAAAAAACAATATCGATAAAGAGTTAACTTTTCATTACAAAAGTAATGTTGTCTAATAGATTAACTATTTTTCAAAATAAAGACAAAAATAAAAAGAAATAAAACAAACTATACATCATGAAGGGGTAAGGTTTTAGAGGGAGAGGTATGAATTTGATCTTAAGGTCCTAGAACGTAATTTTTGGGCTCTACCCGCTCATTAGACTCCTGTTCCATAGGCTCATCTATTGCATCTAGTTCCTTAGAGGGAAGATCTTTAGGATCTTGACTCATCTCAGGTGGAATCTCTTGCTGCTTTTTAGTAATTGGAGTACCTGGTTGCAGATTCAACCATTATACTATCCAATCCATTGTTTGGTTGATGTCCTTCATCTCTCTCTGAAATTTTTGAACTTTCTAGTGTAAAAAGGTAGTGAAGGACTCAACTCTTTTAATGGTATTAATAATTCCAACTGCTCAAACACCTTCTACTCAAAGGAGTGAGAGATGTAGCAGATGTGGTAGGTTCACTAATTCTAATTCCTTCTACTACTGTAACCCCTACCTTGATAACTTTTTCAACATCCTCATTTTTCTTTTCCTATTGAGGAATCTCACCTTCCTCAAGCACCCTATTAATCAAACTAGAATTAAGTCTTTGCAGGATCCCCATGCTTAGTAGCATCTTCTTACAAATGGGCTCATTGTGAGGCAAATTTTCCAGCAGTATATTATTTCCTTCAAGCTCTTCTTCAGTTTAAGGATTACATTCATAAATTTTGCAATCTTTGTGATGCAGTGAAACATCACAAAGGCTTTTGGCTTGTCAATCAGTCCATCGATTCTCTACATCAAGAGCAAGGGATTGTTCACCCTCTATTTGTTCTTTATGCACCAGAGGTAGAAGAGATTTGTTATGGTACAGTTGTTGTTTGATTGGCCTCTTCAATATATGTAAGAAATGAAACTATGTGCAACTCTTAGGGCTTGGCTCTTGATTTTAAAAGCCTTGCTATTATTACTATTATAGTTGTTTTTTCCATCAATGATTGATTTCCAAAATTGATTAACATCAATTTTGAAGCTTGAAGGAGGCTTTGTAAGACCTTTGTTGGATCATTAAAGTACTTAGCTAAGAAATTTGGTCTTAGTGTGTACTTCTTCCTAAATAGCTTGAACTTTATTGTGCCTTCTTGAGCATGTACTTCATAATCAATTCCTAACACTTTTAGGGTTATTAAGAACTCCACTGTTATTTCTGGGGAAGGTTCTTTGTGATGGCAAAACAACTCCCACCCAATCCCTACCATTAACCCATTAACTTTTTCTACTAGCCCTTACCTTTGTAGGTCATTCCACTCTAAGAATTTCCTACCTCTGAATTGTTGTTTCAATAGCTTTTAAGCCAGTTATTTTACTTTTTCATCCTTGACGTGAAATTTTTGGGTTAGAAGATCTATTACAGGCTTAGGGCTAGGTTTGGGAAAGTGTTGTAATACAGTTACCTTATCTTTCCCTTTTGATTCATGAGTTATCTTGGGCTTTTTTTTTCTACTGTAAGTATAGGGTTAAAGTTGTTGTAGCTCATTTCTTTTGTTGAGCCGACATTGAAGCCAAATTCTCTTCAATTTTGGAGCTTAAAGTAAAGGAAGATTAGTGGTTTTTCCTCATAGGTTGCTTATATCTTTTGGTGGAATATGGTTTGGGTGCCATTTGATTGTGTGAATGAGTGTTTGACGCAAGGGAATATGTAGAAAACCAAGCAAAGAATAAAGTAAAATGATTTTAGCATTAGGGAGGCTTAAATAGAAGTTCAATGGGCTCCCTTTTAAAAAAATATGACCGTTAGGAGTGTTCAACGACTGTTGTGAGTTAGGTAACAACTGTTGGACATGTCCATTAGCTTACTCTTATAAGTGTTCTTCAACCAACGATGGTGGCTGGTTTGCAACAACCATTGGCTTATGAACAACAGTTGTTAGAGATTCGCAATAATCTTAGAGACCAATAAAATCAAAATGAGGAACTCATAACTATCACAATGGTTGTTGGGAGACACGCAATAGCCGTTGGCCATGTTTTTCAAAAAACACTTAGTTCAAAAATAATTTTAAAACTTAGTTAATGAATGTTATTAATTAAACTCATTGATATAATCATTAATTCAATTAACATTTAGACAATTTGATCAATATCATACATAATTAAAATCTTTAGCTATTAAATCTAAAGACTTTAATGGTGATCAATTCAAACAATAATGATCAAGCATTAACACAATAATGATCATAAGGTGGGTTAAGAAGAAAAAGAACTATTTGAAGCTAATCTAAGGTATTTCCATCAATTATACCAAGTTATCTTTTCACAAATTACATCATTTCATCATAAAATGATTTAGTAAAAATATATACCCATTTATGGTTAGTATCAACAAATTCTAACACAATATCTCTATTATTAGCATGATCCATAAGAAAGCGATGTCTAATGTCTATATGTTTGCTTCTAAAATGTTGTATAAGATTTTTGGACAAATTTATAGCACTAGTGTTATCACACTTAACGACGACTTGATTCATAACCACTTTGTAATCAAGAAGTTATTTTTTTCATCCATAAGGTTTGTGCATAACAAAGGCTAGCTGTCATATACTCAGCTTTAGTAGTTGATAAAGCAATTGAGTTTTGTTTTTTGCTTCTCCAAGACACTAAGTATTGACCAAGTAATTGACATGTGCCTGAAGTGCTCTTTCTATCTAAGGTACATCTAGTAAAATCAACATTAGAAAATACATTCAATTTAAATGAAGAACTCTTAGGATATCAAAGTCTTAAGTTTGGAGACTAATAAGATATTTAAGTATGTGTTTCACAACATGCAAATAAGACTCTTTAGGATTAGATTGATATCTAGCACAGAAGCTAACACTAAACATAATATCAAGTCTATAGGTTGTGAGATAGAGTAAACTACCAATCATACCTTTATATAATTTTTGGTCCACATTCTTATCGCGCTTATCCAACCTTTAGCTTGATGTTGGTGCTCATTGGTGTTTTACAAGATTTGTTATTATCCATGCCAAATCTTTTCATTAGTTCCTTTGTATATTTGGCTCGGTTGGTGAAGATTCCTTCCTTTCCTTACTTGATTTATAATCTAAGGAAGAATTTTGAGTTCTCCCATCATGCTCATTTCAAACTCACTCTTCATTACTTTAGAGAAATCTTCATATAAGCAAACATTAACAACACTAATATTATATCATCTATATATATATATATATTTGCATTAACAATATGTCCCTATTCTTTTTTCTTTAGAAAAAAGAGTTGTGTCCACGAGACCTTTGGAGAAATCTCTCTACTGGAAAGTTCCTCAACCTTTCATACCAAACTCTTGGAGCTTTCTTCAAGCCATATAAGGCTTTGTTGAGCTTGAACACATGGTTAGGAAAGTTATGGCTTTCAAAACTAGGAGGTTGTTCAATGTACATTTCCTTATCAACGTACCCATTCAAAAAAGCACTTTGGACATCCCTTTGGTATAACTTGAAATTCATGTGAGATGCAAATACAAGTAGAATTCTAATAGCTTCAAGTTGAGCTACAAGTGCAAAATCTCATCAAAGTCAATCCTTTCTTCTTGGTTATAACCTTGGTTGCTAATTAAGCCTTATTCCTAGAAATGATTCCATGTTCATCAAGTTTATTTCTATAGACCTATTTAGTTCCAATAATAGAATGGTTATGAGGTCTAGGAACTAAAGTCCATACTTTGTTTCTCTAAAATGGATTAAGTTCTTCTTGCATAGTAAGAATCCAATGTTCATCTTTAATGGTTTCATCTATGGTCTTAAGCTCAATAAGGGATACAAAAACAAGATTTATATATGCATTTCTAAATAATGATCGAGTTGTTACTCGACTTGATGGATCACCACAGATAAGATTTCTTAGATGATCTTTCTTAAAAGTCTAGTCCCTTTCTAGTTGAGTTTGCTCTTCAATAAGAGTAGGAAGAGGTGGATCTTCATTTCCTTCATTCTTCATGTTTTATGGCTTATCCATATTTTTTCCTTTTTCTCTAATATTTAACTCACTCATAGGACCTATAAGATCATCAATATCTTTTTTTTTTTCTTAAATAAGTAGGGTCAGATTCATTAAATACAACATGCATAGAATCCTCTACAATAAATGTTCTTTTATTGAAGACTTTAAACCCTTTGCTAGTAGCAGAGTATCCAAGGAAAATTCCTTCATCAAATTTGGAGTCAAACTTACTATGGTTGTCTTTAGTGTTTAAAATACAACACTTGTGACCAAAAACTCTATAGTATGCAATCTCGGGCTTTCTATTGTTCTATAAGCCATAGAGAGTTTTCTTTAATAAGGGTCTCACCGAGACTCTATTTAAGGCAAAACATAAAGTTTTTACAACTTTAGCCTAAAAGTACTTGGAAAGATTATACTCATTGAACATGGTTATAGCCATTTCTTGAAGAGTTATATTCTTCCTTTCTACCGCATCATTCTGTTATGGTGTTCTAAGAGTTGAGAAATTGTGTGAGATACCATACTCATCACAAAAGCTATGAAACTTAGCATTCTCAAACTTTCCCCCATAGTCACTTCTAAAAGAAGAGAATTTCAAATCCTTTTAGTTTTGAATTCTCTTGGCAAAGGTCTTAAAAGCATCAAAACAAGAATCATAGTAAGGGAAGAATAATACCAAAGTATATCTAGAGTAATCATCTAATATTACAGATGCATAATACATGCCTCATAAGCTAGATACTCTAGTGGGTCCAAATACATCCATGTGAAGCAATTGCAAAGGTCTAGAAGAACTTACCTTATTATTGGCTTTGAATGAGGATTTAATTTATTTACCTATTTAACATGCTTCACAAACTCCTTCCTTTGTAAACTTGATTTCAATTAGACCTTTAACCAAGTTTCTTCTATTGAGCTTTTTAAGGAGTTCCATGCTAGCATGTCCTAGCTTTCTATGAAAAGTTTTACCTTCATCCATTATGAAGACTAAACACTTTGCATTTTGGTTAATAAGAGAATTTAAATCAATCACATAAATATTATACTCTTCTACCAATAAAAAGAATTTTGTTATCACTCATCCTTGACACATAGCATGCTTGTGGCTCAGACATAACCCTAAGGCCTTGTCACACAATTAGCTTACATGTAACAAATTGTGTTTGAGCATCAATGAGCAGTACTTTATCAAGGATAGATGAGTCATTACCCTTACCAATTTTAGCTAGGCCAATAATTTTGGCTTTACCATTATCTCCAAAAGACACATTTCCAAGTCCTTTAATTTTCTCCAATTATGTGAAGAACTTCCTTTCTCTTATCATGTGCTTTAAACATCCAATATCAAGATACTAGTCTTGCTTTCCAACTTGAGATTTCAAGCACATCTACAAAACAAGGAGAGTTATGTCTTAGGTACCCAAAACTTTTTAGGTCCTAGGGGTTAGCTCTTACCAACTACTCATCATACCTTTTAGAATGGCAATGATAGACAATATGGCCATATATACCACAGTAAAAATAATCATCATCAAAGTGAGCTAGTGTCTTACTTCTAGGTGGAACATGTACATAGTGTCTATGAGACTTGTAACTTCTTTAAGCAATGTGTCTAAGAGTGTTTCTCATGTGAGGAACTCTTTTATGTTGTATGTATCTATATCCATAGTTATGCCAATTTTAATGTCTTCGCACTCCTTGCCTCTTAGGCTTGTAAGAGTGATACATGTAGGCATAATTTGCTCTATGTGGAGTTGATCTCAATAGTGTGTGATTGTATTAAGACTTCCCTCTTGAGCCATTATTAGTGGCATTTCCCTTTTTGAAAACTTTCTACTTCATAACATGGTTAGAAGCATTATTCTCTTTGGCCTTAACAAAGACTGCTTGAGAAGAGGAGGGATCCATTGAAGTGGTGGCATTATGACTTAATCCATATTTGATGGATGGACTTCTTTGGGCCTTAACGATGGAGTCTAACTTCCTATTTCTTTTAGTGAACTTGTTGATGCTTTCCTCAAAGTTAAGGTTCTTAATTATGAGAGACTCAACCTTTTTATCTAAAGTATATTGAACCTTAGCATAATCTTTTAAAGATTTGTTCTCTTTTTTAAGAGAGGAGATGTTGGACTTAAAAGTCTCAACTTTCATAATGAATTTGGTAAGCATAGAGTATATCTCTTCTCTAAAGTAGGAGTCAAAAGGATTTACCTTATTGTCACCATCACTGTCACTATCACAACTACTATCACTGCTGGATAAGTATTCACTTAGAGATTCGTTTGGCTACTCCTCAACTTCCATGACATAGAGGTTAACTAGCTCCTTTCTTATTTCATCCTCATCAAGTTTGGAGTCATTAGTATCGTCTCAAGTGGTTTGTACGCTTGCTTTCCTTTCTTGGAGGTATGATTCCTAGAAGGGAACTTATTCTTCTTTATCTTAGGACAATTTGATTTAATATTTCCTTTCTCATTGCATCCATAATAGATGAGTTGACTTTTAGTATCTCTTTTCTTATGTCTTTTTATCCTTTTGCTCTTTTTGTTTGAAATGAATTTATTTACTTGGTTGGTGATGAAGACAAGCTGCTCATCTTCACTACTATCTTCATCATAACTAAAAGAAGAAAAAGTTAATGAATAAGAAGTAGGTAGAGATTCAAAATGTACCTTTTAGCTTTCAATGCTAAGTCTTTCCTTCTCATTCTTATGTTTTCAGTAGGTTTTTCAAGAGTGATTTTATGAGCCAATAACTTTCCCATAAGCTCATTAAGTGATAGGTCCCCTAGTTTGTTGACTTCCTTTATAGCTATCGTCCTAGCTTCCCACTTATCTTTGGGAAGAGTTCTTAGGATTTTTGCTACCATGTCCTTATTTGAATAAGACTTTCCTAAAGTTTTGAGAGTGCCCACAATGTCGATAAATTTATTTTACATCTCATTAATAGTTTCACCAAATTGGTGTATATAGGTTTCATACATGTATGTATGCAAATGAAAATTTTTCTTTTTTACTTCACTAGTTTCTTCATGTTGAGTTTGCAAGTGCCCTATATTTTTTTTGCTGATGTACACATTTGTAACTTAGCATACTGAGAATTGTGGATTGCATCGAAAAGAACATGCATTGCTCTTATATTCTTTATGTTTGCCTTCTTTTCCTCAGCAGTCCATTCACTTTTTGGCTTTGGTACTGGAACTTCTCCCACTAACTTTGTTGGTACCTCTCTTTCTTCTTTAACAATGTCCCATAGTCAATGGTTTCACTATCAAGAAAGATGTCCATATAATTCTTCTAATACCCATAGTCATCTCCTTAAAAGAATGGTGGCTTGTGGATGGATTATGATTCTTCATGACTTATCATGATCTTTGCTCTAAGCACTTAAGCTTTGATGAAGAGACTAGCTTGGATATCAATTATTATCCTTAGGTGCCCTAGAAGTGGGTTTGAGTGGGGCAATGACAAGTAATTAAAAATAAAAACTAAGTGCAGAAATGAATGAAGAATCAAAACACAAGATCTATAGAGGTTTGACACAGCTTGCCTACACCCTCTCCTATAGTATTCCTATTAGAGCCTTCACTATTAAGATAGCTTAAGATGCTATCAACCACCTTTGCAATAATAGTTTTCAAGCACTACCAAGGCATTACAAGTAGACTTATAGTTACTACTAAAACATTATCCTAAAGTAGTTTCCATGTACTATCTTAAACCTTTCACAAAGTATGGTTTTTAGAGTTGTTAACCAAAGGTCTCCTCAAACAAAATACAACTTTATTGATAAGGATAACTCTCTTACTCAAGCAATAAAACATTTTAAAGTACACTTACAAAGTATGCTTGATTTGGTTGAAACTATTGAAAGAATATCTAAAAAACTTGTTCTTCAAACTCTATTTTAAAGATAACACTTACAAGTTTTAAATAATGAACTTCTCTTTATTGTTAGATCACTCTTGGTTCACCCTTTTGATTTGAAAATAGCTTTCACTATAGAATACTCGCTTAATGGAATGGTTCTTTGCTTGTTTTTATTGAGAGCAGGTCTTTTTATAGGTTGAAACAAAAAACTAGCGGCTAGAAAGAAAGTTGTCACATAATATTACAATTGTAGACACTCAACCCCCATTGAAAATTCTCTATGCCTATTGTTAAGTCATCAACCATAATTAATTTTCATGAAAATTAGTGATTGTTAAGCAAAATATACATTCAATAGTCATTGATACTAATGAAATGCTCGTTGAGACTAGTTATTAAAAAGAAGTTTGTCTCAATGCTCCTTTTTTTACTTTCTCATTTGTTTATTGAGCTATCTTTAATGGTTGTTGGAAAATCTCAATGTCTGTTAGGCTTCAAAATCAACCCCTATTGAAATATGAACAATGCCTGTTATAAATTTTAAGGAACATGTGAAGTTGATGATATATTGCCTAAGATCTTCAATAGTACTTCAATGGCTATTGGTGAACTTTCAATGCTTATTGAACATCCTCAATGCCCGTTGCATTATTGAATGTGCGTCATTGGAGGGTCTAGAAACTTTAGCCCAATATAAGGAGTTTCTCCAACACTTGTTGGTAAGATCCAATGTCCGTTTCAAGATCTTGAGAGTTCTGCTTAAATCAAGTCACTTTATCTAATGCCTATTGTAAAAATACAATGCCTGTTGAAAGATCAAGAATAATGCTTATTGCAACACCCGTTACAAAATTCAATATGCATAGCTCATGTGTTTGAGTCATCCAACATCTATTGTAATAGAGGACAATGCCTGTTATGTGATTAAGAAAACTTTGCACATGTTAGGGTGATGTTCCAATGCTTGTTTAGTTCCTTCAACGCCCATTGCTAAAGTCACAACATTTGTTAGATAATGGCAACACCAATTGGACTGTCAGACTTACTTTACTTGATATTTACTCTCTTAAAATTTAGAGTTTCTAATCATAACTCTTTCTCCAATCAGCATTGTTCAACGAATTGATATACCTACAAGAATTAACACAGATAACTTGGAAAAAGGTTAGCTCTTAAATGTGTTTATGATCATCAAAACAAGATTTAGAACCTACAAGTTAAATAAACATACCTATAAACGATAAAAAGGAGAGCCAGGGACTTCATGATCCTAATAGTGATAAAAGAATGTGATAAGGAGGGAAATAGAATGAGAGAAAGTGAGTGTAAGGGTAAAAGTGTGAGAGCAAAAGCAAGAGAGAATGAAAAAAAGATAGAGAGTTTGAGAGCAAGAGGGAAAGAGAAACACAAAAATAGAGTGAACGTGAGAGAAAGATATAGAGAAAGAGCATGCTAGGCACAGGGAGCAAAAGGCCCTATAAATAATGAGATTAAATAGTAGTACCTCTAACTATTTCTTCATGCAAGCTTAGCGATGGACCACCTGATTGCTAAGTGCTAAGAAACAACATGTAATACTATTATTACATATTAAGTACTTAGTGATAGACTACATCCATTACTAAGCAAAAGCGAGTTAACTAGTTCATTACTAAAATCTTTATAGCAATGATTTTTTATCCCTCACTAATCTTCCTCTAACTATCTTCTCATTTTTGTACTAAAAAGTGGTTAGTTATGAAATTTAGAATCAAGCAAGTGATCATCATTTGTAAAATTGATCTTTTTTTAGCATATGTACAAGGAGCTTTATGGTTACACATTGTAATCTCCCTATCCTCTAATTTATCTTTGGTTCCTCATCTCCTTTAATTTAATAATAGGAAACAATAAGATAATGTTCTTCCATAACTATTTAGGCATGAAATTAGCAAAAGTGATTAGCACCCTTGGCTTCTAATAAAAAAGGTCATCATTCGAAGATGACCCAATAGTTTTTCTATGTCTTCTTAATCTTTTTGATTTGGGAGGCATTGTAGATTTTTTTGACTTCCTTAATATCATAGCTTATTCACAATGAGCCCTCTCTTTAAGAGTGTGCTTCTTTTAACTACTTTTTTGAGTGATAACAATCTATCCTTCATCATTAAGCTTATCTTCTTAGGTTTTATGTTTGGATGATGCCTATAATTAAACCTTCAACATTCTCTCTTATAGTAGGTGTTTCGATTTTGATTGGATCAAAGGACCCAAAGCTTATAATGGATATCATCGAAGGTAAGCAAGGATTGGACATTAAGGCATAAGAAATATTATAACTTGCTTGCCCATCCTCAAAAGTGATTTTTCCTTTCTTTTGTAGGTCCATAATAGTTTCCTTTAAAATGAATCATTTTTTCTGCTAGATGATTGATTAATCGATGATATATGCAGTAATTTGGATCATCAGTATGTTTGCTCTCCTTGGCATGTTTCATTTCATGAAGAACTAAATCGTCCAACATGATGGACACATCAAAATTTTAAAAAAAAAGGTATATTACTTCTCATATCTTTCATTTAATGTAGTTGTCTTTTGCTCCTTACTTTGGATAGGCGCGTATTGACCATCTAGCTTGTTTTCAAATTTAAAATTTTATTTAATGGAATTGCAGTTACAACCATTATTAGAGCACACATTGTGCTTAAATTTTGCAGTTATTCTCCCTATTTTACTTATGTTTTGCACCTAAGAATAGAGTCCCAATTATGTTTTATTTTTGTAGGTGCAATTTGGTTGATTGATGTTGAAATAAGCTTAAAGTTATGGATAAAGGATGAATTTGTAGTTTCTCATGTTTTTGGAAGAAGTTCTAATTTTTGTCCAAATGAAGTCTATTGATAAGGTGTGGACATGTTCTGTCAATCAAGGAACCTGTGAATTTCAGCCTATTTTTAGCATGAATTTCAACCCACTTTTTAGTATGGACATCAGCCGAATTAGGAGAAGATTAGATTTTAGTTGTTTTCTTTATTTTGATATTTTTATTCTCCTTTTTAAAACTTCAATTTTGAAGGAGATTTGTTTTCCATTAGATCATTGAAAACCTTTCTAGAAGATTTTAGAATATCTTTCTAGATTTATAAATTAGGGCAATTTTTAGGAGAAGGATATACAGGAAACTATAACAAAACTTCTTATTTTTTAGTAGTGTTTTGTCTTCATCATGTGTATCTAAACCTTCTTCATTGTGGTTGAACATTAATGAAACTTTGATTCTACACCTATTGTGAGTTATAATTTATGTTTTATTTTTTATTGCTCTTAGGTATTTGTTTATTTTCTACAATCTTGAGATGATTATAATTGTTAATTGAATAACTAGCCATTATTTGATTATCAACTTAGTTTATTGTCAATCAAAATTTCATATTCATAATTTTATGAAAGTTTTGATATTTGTGGTAAATAACATTATTAGGCATGGTGTTATGAAAATAAATAATCTAATTCAAATGAACCAAGATTATGTGCTTATTAATTAGAATAGTGTCTCTTTAGTTTTTAATGTTGATAGATTAAATCTCAAGAGCTTGTTTGGGGTTGTCTATTTATTAGGGAAATAATCAAAAACCTTGTTTTTGTTATTGATAAAGTACAAAGAGATTGGCTATGAAAGCTTGTTCAGAGCTATAATTGGCTATTAGAACTTGTTTAGAGCTATAACCAATTTATTCATGACCATAAATTTTATCTTTACATTAATGATCAATTGTTGAAAAAACTAAATTAACTCTTCAATTAGACAGTATTATCATATTGATTTACTTCTTAATTTTATTTTCTTATTTTTCTTAATTTAATTATGAGCTTGCACTCATAATCCCTCTCACCCCCCTATTTTATTTTTCCATTTAAAGGAATTAAATCTACCAATATATATTAATTGCCATATCATGAGCCCGAGTGGCTAGTTCTTTGAAACACTAAGACTTAATTCCTTAAAGAATGTGGCAAAGCCCCTAGTATATGTCTTTGATACATATATCAATTTCAAAAGTTTCAAAAAGCTAATCTTTCAATTCAAGCTCAAATTCCTCCATCATTGGATATATTCAATAACTAGCTCATCCTTATATTGACGAGTAGCAGTAAGTTCGACCGTGCTAAGAATAAGTCAAGTGCTATAAAAGCGATTCAAGAACTCATGTTCTAACTATTCCTAACTATTAATTGAGCCTAACTTCAAATCTATGTACCAATCAACAACATTGTCCTTAAGTGACTAGACAAATTGCATAATGAGGATATCTATATATGTTCTAACATTATTACAGATTTTTACAAAGTAAGCAATAGGTTGTCTAAGATATCCATTACCTTCAAAATGTTGAAATTTTAATGGTTGATAATTATTAGGCATTTTCAACCTATCAATCCTTTGAGTATACAATTTGTCATAGGTGTAGGAAGGTTGAGTCATGCTCTCAACTTGATCTTTGATATCCTCCTTTATAAGCTTTCTCAATTGAACAACAAAAATAAAACCGTAAGTAGTCAGTTGAATGGTCTTTGTAGCCTTTGGAGCAGTAGCAGTTTCAATAACCTCTTGAGGTTGATGCAAGGTTTCAGTAATAGAAGCCTTTTTATTTTGGTTTTGGATGTTAGTCAATAAAAATGCAAGTTGAGCATCCTTTTCAACATCTATAATGATGAGATTTTCTACCATCTTTGTTAGTTGGTGATTTGTTCCTCCATAGTTGACATACCTATAATCAATCATAACACAACTTGATGGTGTGCGAAAAAAGGTTAAACTATATCTAGCATTATCATAACACAAGTTGATGGTGTGCGAAAAGAGGTTAAACTAGATCTGTCATTGGCATAAACATATATCACACTAAAGTTTAGCCTATTTAGTGCAGAAGTGAGCAAGGATGAATTACTTTCAATTACCTCCAGTGCTTATGGAGAGATAAAGAACTATTACAGAAGAGGGCATCATGTGTAGATGTCAATAATACATTTGGTTTTGAAACCAGCAACATAATTGGCATCATTGTTTGACTCAACAATAAAGCTAATTAAGCCTTCAGATAAGCAATCTTGAGAGCAATGTTCTTCATTTTTAGAGAAAAAAAAATTAGATTGCATGTTGAGAGAGTTTATTTGCGCTTTGAAGAGAAAAGATGAGAGGTAGAGATGGTCCCATTGGATTTATCATAAATTTGTACACATAAATTTCGTGTTTGAGATTTAAGATAAGAAAATCAAGTACAAATTATCAATTTTAAATAAAAAAAAGTGGATTATAATCTTTAATAATTTCTTTACAAGGAAATAAATCCTCTAATTTGGCTCTTCAAACATAAATAAGATCCAAGGACTGGACGAGCTTGATCTTGAATCAAGGATGAAACCCTTCACTTGATTATGGAGAAGAGTATCAAATGTGATTTGAGGGTGTTATGCTTGATCTCAAATCGAAGATGGATCCTCAACTTGTGGAAGTTGAATACTTAGATGCTTGGAAGCTTTAATTTGCAGAGTAAAACCTTTTGTAGATGTCCTTCATAAGTGTAGAGCTCCTCTATTTATAAAGGTCTTGGGAGGAGTCTTTCACTTTTTCTATAAGACTAGGAGATAAAGTATATTTTATTTCAATTTCATTTATCAAAAAAACCTTTTGATTGATCCACTTGGCTTATGACCATTGGTTTTTGCCACATCATTTAGGCTACATGGCTTATTTTAATTAGGTATATATGTGGGTTCTAACTAATTTATTTGGTTATAATTATTTTAATTTGAATCTAATTAAATCAAAAGAGACTAAATAATTTGATTGGTTAATGATAATAATTTAATTTAGATTCAAATAAATTTAATTAAATCTAACTAAACTTTAACAGACCAAAAAAATATATTTTTTATTAGTTTAAAATTTTTACATCTATAGTAGGCTAATTATTTTTGGAGATTTCAAGTGCGACCAACCTGATGAAAGAGTATTTCTTTTATATTACCTTTTTATCTTTTTATGTTATCGATGCATGTCATTAAGGGAAATTACATATTTAAGTGTAGGGGAGACTAGATTTCATTAGATTACTGACAAATTTTATGATTTTTACAAAATGTATTGGTTTGCATGGTTTTTATTTTTTGATCACTATGAGTTTAGATCCAAAAAGTTTATTATACCATTCTTAGAATGCATTTGAGATAAATGAATTTTGAGTTAAGTTGCTAATTTCTAACAAGTAACTCATGACTTTAGGTTGTTGTAAACCTAATAAGATGATACTTTTGCATATACATTAGAACAAGTCATTAAACTAGATATGGATAGATGTAATTACACATGTAAAGTGCTCAATGGAAATAAAGATTGCCATCATTCTTTGCTAATTAATATTGATGAAGTTGCTTTTATGAGATATGATTTAGGTTTAGTTAAATGTATAGTATCAAATTTGTTGTTTTTGGATGTTTAGTAACCAGGGATTTTCATGACCAATGTCAATTTTCATGTAAAATGGTAACTAAAAACAAGAGTATGCGAAGCATTCCAAGTTAAGTTATATTTTAAGTAATCAAGTGCATTCGTTACCCATATTTTATTTGCATAAAAAAACATATAAATGATTTGGAAAAGTGCAAAGAGATGAATGCATGAAGAAGAAGTAAAAACAAGAAAAGCTATGCGCTTAACATGATGTGAATCCTAATGATCTCTTATGCTTAAATTAACCTTCTCATTATTAATTAGTGAAGATGATGGTTATTAGACCTTATTCTTTTTGTGATTATACTTATTGATAACATAACTAGAATGATTGTTGTAATATGTATGTAAAGTGTTGACCTAATTATTTTTAACTTTCTATGAATGAATGAGTTTCTTTTACAAAATAGCAAGATAACTCCAATTAATTTGTTTTAGGTAAGTTCTTAGTTGGCATACCTATTGTATTACTTGGGTGATCAACATTGTAAAGCCAAATAAAATCATATGTTCTTTGTGGTGTTTGTAAAAATTTTGTCTAGTGGAGTTCTCAATTACTCGAGAACAAGTAACGATTCAAAAGTGGGCAAATTTGATAGGCTTAATTTGTTCATAGTATTTTAGTGAGTTTTAAGCTTAATTTAACACATTTCTAAGAGAAATATAAGCCATATTGAGTAAGTTTATGTTGTTTTCCATGTTTGAATGCTTGTTGGGTGATTGAGGGGTTATGGAGTGGATTTTGACCAAAATGGCCCAAGAAAGGAACTTTAAGGATCAAGCAAAATTTTTGGCCACCACATTGCACCTGTGATAGGCATTACAACTAGCGATATTGATGATTTAAAGATGACTTTTTAGCTATTTTGAAGAGGTATAAAAGGAACAACTTAGGATTTTTGAGGAGTTTGAGAGGGAAACTTTTGGACAAAAAAAATTTTTAGAGAGATTTTAAAAAGAGAAAATAAAAGAATAACACAAAGTCCAAGATTCTTTTCAAAGAGTTTTAATAGAATCATTTGAGAAGGAAGAGAATGAGGAGATCTTCATCAATTGTCAACTATATTTTGAGACTTTCATTTACATTTTCTCTTTATTTCTTATATCTTTAATTCATCAAGATTATTCTTAAATAATTGAATTTAGATTATTTTAGGAACACGCTAGGCTAAATCATTCTCTAGGGTCTTTTATGTAGCTATAAAAGTAGTGAATGATTTATGACTCTTTAAAATGTTGGATTTCTATTTTTGCAAGTGAATGGTTTTTGCACTCAGTGTTTGTAGTTGTTTGACCACCACTTACATGATTTGTATTTCATTTATAGATCAAGAGATTGTAAATTGAAATAGACCTAAAATCGATCTCTTTAGATTAAATGATAAGTAGAGATATCCACTTAACACATTACTATCATTAAGGATTACTAGATCCAAATGAGTAATATTACTTTTATGGTTCACGTTGAGAAATTGTTCTATAAAATAGAATTACCAAGTTTGAATGACTACTTAAGAGAGAGAGGACATGAACACTATAGAGCAAATTGATAGTTACAACAATTAATCCAATTAGTCCTTAGAGAACTAAAACATCATGAATTTCCATTGGTGAAATCAATTGCCCTAGGTTCATTTAGATAAGGTTTTCTCACCAATTACTTCTATTTTTTCAATAGTTTATTTTCTTTAGGTAATTTTGAAGTTATTTTTAATCGTTAGTCCAAGTCCTATTTAATTACTGTTCAGATAAAAATAAAGTCATCATATTTTTGGTACTTATGCACAATCTCTATTGGAATGATATCCACACTCTGAGTGCACTATTATTATGTGTACAATTTGCATACTTACAACTACTATCAAGTTAAAAACTTGTCAACGGAGACTATTAACGATAGTAAATCTCAAATAAGAGCTATCATTTAAGCATTCTCTTTCAACACATGGCATCTTCAAAGCATGCATCTTCTTTAACATGTGGTATCTTTCCAATTCATTATTACTCTTTTGTTTTCTTGTTAATATATGGTGTCATATATATCTTGATCTTAGGGTTTTTCTAAAATTTATATAGTTTTAAAAAGGGGGGGGGGGGGGGGGGGGTGGGTTGGCGGGGGAAGTGTTTAAAAAAAGGGAGTTTAGTCTTTCAACAAGGGGCAAATATGATTGATTTTCAAAGTGGAGTTGTTTAATTATTTTTTTTAATTATATGTTTCTATAAAAAGGAAGAGTGTTTATGGTGCATATCTTATGTTATATCTCTATGCATAATCATTTTTTCATCATTCAAAAAGGTAGAGAATATTAACCCTAATAAGTTTTGAATTGCCTAAGATTTTAAAAATAACAAAATATCATAAGTTTTTAATATTTCTCCAATTGTTTTAAGTGTTAGATTTAGCTTAGGAAGATAAATAATGGTCTCCAAGCAATAAGGAAAATATATTATAATATAAGAAATGAAAGCTCAAATAAGAAAAAGTGAAGACTAGATAAAAGAAGAGATAGAAGAATAAAGAAAAGAAAGAAGGCAAGTCAGCCACATTCATCAAAGGGAGCCCATGCTTGTTGAAGGTAGGCCACCACTATGTAAAGTTATCATGTCATGTAGAAATGTAATCTAGATAAGGTTATGGAATTTGTGTATAATCACAATCATATAGACAATGGCCATGCCATAAAGAGATGATTGTTATGCCCATGGAGGACTAGCCATGGCATGATATATAATCATTGAATAGACCATTATAGTTGCTAAGCTATAGAGGCCTCGACCATGACTATGATAGGTGTAACGAAATTAGTTTTTCTAATGATGTTTTTGGAGCCATTTGAAGGAGTAACAACTTATTTTCAACGTAAATTATATATAGAAAGTTCAAACACCTTTTGGAATTTATGAAAAGTGAGCAAATAGCTCTCAAGTGTTATACGAGTGTGAAATTCTTATAAAGCTTCTAGAGATTTAAGGTTCACCACACTAACTTTATATGATTATTTAATTAACTTGATTTTGATTATGCATGAATTAATTATTGAAGATCGATTGCCCTTAATCTTTTAAGCTATACGAGGTTTATTTCTATTAAATTTGTGTCTACTCTCATGGCCATAAAAAAGTTCAATAAAAATTCCTTAAGATCTATGACTAATCTTGTTAGGATTTAAAAGGATTATATATATCTCTAAGTCATAATGATACTAGGTTTAACAATTGATGAACTAATGTTATACTTTCACTCTTATTACTTCATATATTATCTTAAACATGCACAAATTTAAGTTCTTAATATATGCAAGGCATCGAAGCATACAATTATTAGATCAAGAAAATCCACTTATGAATAAAAATCAATAAATTATCATAGGAAAGTTTTAGATTACATCCTAACCTCCTAAAATGAAAAAGTAGCTATTCATGTCAATCAAAGAACAAATTGATTTCAATACTTACAAAGTCATTATATATTTGAGAAAAGAAAGATTTAAGGTAAATAAATTCTCTTTAAATCATGTTAATGCTCCAAAATTGACTCTAGTGTTATGCTCTCGCCTTCTAAAGAATGAAAGAAGGCTATATGTTGGATCCTAATGCTTAACCATATCAAATTAAAAAGTTCCATATTCTGATTCGCAAGTGCCATTCAACTCAGCTAAGATGATTTTTGTGTAGGACTATTCTCAAAAAATTTGCTTGAGTAGATGAACGCAACCCACACAATTTTTTTGGTGTCCTTTTTCCTTTGAAAATTTGAGTAGGTTGCTTCCAAGGGTCTTGCACTGGCCGTACAACTTATCTAAACCTTAAATTTCATACTTTTTTCTTCATTTCCTATGTTAAACACAAAATTTACTAAAGATTAAAAAACTTAATAAAACATGTTATAGTCGATAGTTTCAATCTAAAATAATTTGTAAGAAACATATCAAAAATGTAATTGGGCTAAATTGAATTTAATTTATATGTTACAACCCAAAACTATGGGTTGAATCAGCATTAGACGTTGAGTAAGCTTAATGCAACCGAAACTATAGCACGACAAGGATATTTAAGATAGATTGATGGTAGAAATTTCTCTCTTTTAGTTTTTTATCTATTGTTTAGAGCTAATTGGTGTTTGATGTACGTTATAATTAATCCTTTTAGTTAGTACTTTAAATAGTTTCCCTTAAAATTCTATGATTGATTATCCACTAGGTTGGCAATGGGTAAGTGTGAAAGCTATGGTTGTGTTATGACACCTAGAATTTAGCTGGATATTAAAGTTATGAGTTGATTCTCCTTGGATGGCTTAGGTGATTCGGTAAGCTTAACTATGAAGTTATTAGATAATTTCACAAATTTAGATTTGCTACAACACCTAGTATTTTAAAATTATGAGGTGTCTAGTATCGACCCGGCTCTTAGATTGGGATCATGACAGCATCAGCCAAACAAAACTTATGAAACTATAACTAATATATAATTATTTTGCATTCTACAATATTAAGGCATAAATTTTTGAGGTAGAGAAGAGATTAAAACAAAAACTAACCAACAAATAAAAAGATTGACCTTACCAAATTCGAAAAGAAGTTGCTATGATATGAGCGAAGTATAATAAACATAGGCTATGTTGTATATGTATAACGATTAAAGTTAGTTATTTTATGAGCGAAGTATAATAAACATAGGCTATGTTGTATATGTATAACGATTAAAGTTAGTTATTTACATTTCAGTAAGTATTAATTGGCACCTAATAAAAAAAGCTTACGACCATAGCGCCAATGAACTCCAACCAAGTCCGCAAACTGAAAATCATGCGAGAATGTAGAAATAACCTGCAACATATATATGACCCAGGTACGGGATTTAATTCATCTGTTATTGGCATAATACAACCTGATGTACTCGTCTTCTCGCTGCATTGATAAGACAGCATAAAAAAAATTTATGATTTTTGACTTTTTTTTTCTTGGCAAAATATGAATAAATTTATACTTGCTCATATACGGAGACTATGTTATATAAGTATGAAGATCAAACTTAGTGAGTTGTGTTTCAGTAAATATTGAATGATATATAATAGAATTCTAAGTGTAATTGGGAACTAGTACGTGTGATAGGCATCTAAATCTAAGTCTAGTCAGGATTTAATAAATTTATAAATTTTTTATAATATTTGATAAATTATAAAATTTTATTAACCATTAATTTTTTTCCTTAATAATCTTATTTATAATTTTATAGTTTATGACATTATTAATTACCTTACAAATAATTTGTAAAATTTGTTGTTTTTATATCCAATTAAATGAAATTTGCCGAATGTGAATTTGTGAGGTGTTATAATCAAACAAAAATAAATACTTCTTCACAATTGTAGCAACCAAAAATCAATTTGTAAACTACAACTAACTCACAATTAGTTTTTACATTGCACAGTATTTAAGTATAAATTATTGAGTTATTAAAAAAAAGTATGAATTATTTTTAGATAAGAGATTAAGCACAAAGTCACAAAAAAATAATAAATTAATTAACATTTAGCTATCTCAAATACGAAAATCATGCTACTGGATGGTCAAACTATAAGAAATAGAAAATAAACTGCAGTGACTATATTATCCATTTTATATATCCAAGCATGATATTAAAAGTTATCGTATAAGAAAAAAATTTTTAGAATACAAGGAATTCCATATATATATATGGAATTCTTTGTATTCTGAAATTTCTTTCTTATACGATAACTTTTTAATATCATGCTTGGGTTGGTCTAATTCTCCGGCGGCATAAGAAGAATACCGCAAAAAGACATAAATCATTCTAGTTAATAACCAATTACTGAAGCATATTATGTTCATGAATCCTGACTTCCGTAGAAGACCCAATATGTTAATTTGGTGATTTGTTCAAGAGAATGCGTCATATGCCAATCTTCATCTAAGAATTTTCTTTACCATAATTTTGAACTTTGAACTTTCAATGGAAATAGATGATGTTTGTAATAAATTGCCAGTTCATTTAAAATTATTTATTTTACACAGGCCCATAGAGATCACATCTAAGACGAAAACTAGGTGCTTGGTTTAGTGCCAATAAATATCTAATATGCAAGAAAGCAATGTTGAACAAAAGAAATGGCAATATCAACTTCTTTTATAGTCTCTTTACTTCTTACCCTTTTAGCCTCATTTTGGTCTGTGACTTCAGATTCAGTTCATGAGAACTTTCTGCATTGCTTTTCCTCTTATTTACAGAACTCTAAACCAATTTCGGAACTTGTCTTTACTAAAAATAGCTCCACTTACTCATCTGTCTTGCAATCTTCCGTTCGGAACCTCAGATTCTTGAACATTACGAAACCTGAATTGATTATTACCCCATTCCATGAGTCTCATATCCAAGCAGCTATTGTTTGTGCTAAAGCATATGATTTGCAGATACGAGTGCGAAGTGGAGGTCATGATTATGAGGGCTTGTCGTATGTTTCAGATGAAAAATTTGTCCTCATTGATCTTGCCAATCTGAGATCAATTAATATTGACATAGAAAATGAGAGTGCGTGGGTTGAGTCTGGTGCAATTCTAGGAGAGTTATATCACAAAATTGCAAAGAAAAGCAATGTCTATGGCTTCCCAGCCGGAAGTTGTCCTACTGTTGGCGTTGGAGGACACATAAGCGGAGGTGGATTTGGGACGATATTTCGGAAGTACGGTTTAGCAGCTGATGCTGTTATTGATGCTAAAATAGTTGATGTTAATGGAATAATTCTTGAACGAAAATCCATGGGAGAAGATCTTTTCTGGGCAATTCGAGGTGGAGGAGGAGCAAGCTTTGGAATCATATTTTCATGGAAAGTAAGGTTGGTTTCAGTTCCTCCGACCGTAACAGTTTTTAAAGTAGCAAAAACCTTGGAACAAGGTGCAAGCAAGCTTCTTCAGAAGTGGCAAATACTTGGCCATATGCTTCCTGATGATCTTTTCCTCCATGCTGTCATGGAAGTTGCGAGTACAAATAGTAGTTCGAACAACAATCGAACTATTCAAGTATCGTTCGACTCATTGTATCTTGGAGGCGCTGAGAAGCTTGTCTCTTTGATGCAAGCTGAATTCCCAGAACTTGGTATAATGCGTGAAAACTGCACTGAAATGAGTTGGATTCAATCAGTCCTATACTTCGCCGGATTCTCAATAAACGAAACCATTGATGTTCTGCTGAACAGGACTACTCAATTGAAGGACTTCTTCAAAGGAAAATCAGATTATGTGAAGGAACCCATTTCAGAAACTGGACTGGAAAACCTATACAGAAGACTTGTTGAATCAGAGACATCAACACTGATCTTGACACCTTATGGAGGAAGGATGAGTGAGATTTCAGAAACAGAAACACCTTTCCCTCATAGAAATGGAAACATATACAAAATCCAATACATATTAACTTGGGACCAGGAAGAGGAGACCCAAAGACACCTAGAATGGATGCGTAACCTGTACTCCTATATGGGATCTTATGTATCAAAATCACCTAGAGCTGCATACTTGAACTACAGAGATCTTGATATAGGAAGGAACAAGATCAATGGAAATACTAGCATTGCACAAGCAAGTATTTGGGGTTTGAAGTATTTCAAGAATAATTTTAGGAGACTTGTACAAGTGAAGACAGCAATAGATCCTTCCAATTTCTTCAGGAATGAACAAAGCATTCCAGTGTTTAGGAAAAATAACTAATTACATATGTATCATCAGTATATGATATAGATATCACATATATGTACTTTACATGTTTTTTTTATCCCTAATGAATAAGAACACATCATGAAAAATTATGCATGCCATTGCCATGCATGAATCTATTTTTTTTCTCAGCTTTCATTTTTCAACTATTAACTAAACTTGTTTATGGGGCCCAACTATTTAATTACTGATGTTGTGCATGGATAAGCAAATTGCTAACGAATTTTCCAATTGCAAAAGAAAAGGAAATAAAAAAGATGGCCTATTAATATCTAATAATAAAAGCAAGCAAAAAATACACTTAAAAGCTTTTCAAGTTTGCATAATTATGTTGACTCTAAAAAAAAAAGTATGCATAATTATGTTTATCAAACGAAGAAGATATTGCCTAAAACAGAAGAAGAAAATCTCATCTAATATAGTATTATTTTCCCTTATTTCTGTATTCCAGTTCTATTTCTCTTTGAATAGCTAGGTTTATCATGCATAGATTAATGTTTTAAAAATTAGACCGGACCAATACAATTGAGAATTAAACTAATTTTCGATTCGGTATGACTTAAATCAATTTTTAACATTATTTTTTTAATTATCATAATTATATTTATATATTTTTAATATTTTTTAGAATTTCAAATATATTTTAATAATATTTTTTTCAATTTATTGATTATTGAACCAATTAAACCAGACCGATCGAATCAGTCTGATTAGTCAAATTGCGAACTTAGCAACCAATCAATTCATTGACCGGTCCAATTTAAAAATATTGATATAGACACAAGCTGTTATATACATATAAAAGTTTATATACCTTAGCAATAAACACACAAAATATAATTTATTCTTTTCTTCATATTAATTCATATGTACTGAATCCTTAAATTTTTGTTTTAATTTTTTTGGTATTAGTGATAGCAAAAGTGAGATTGACATGAGATTTCATTAACAATGGCTTAATGACTTGAGGAAATTATATTACTTTTCTACCATCACAATCACTAAATTTATAGAATATGAATAAATTAATTTTATGACTCTAAAAGTTTTAAGATTTAAATAATATTATTTTTAAAATAAATGTTATTTTCTAGTAATTCTTTAACTTTTGTTAAAAATTTTCATTGGTTTCATTTTTTATTATCACTAAAATTTTAATATTGAAAAGAATAAAAATTGAGAACTCAATATGTATAAATAAAAGTATAGCAAAACTCTAGTATCATCAGGGAAAATTAAGGGACTTAGATGTTTGGCAGAATCAAATTGTTGCAATGTGGTTCAAGAATCATGGAAGAAACGAATTTGGGGTTCTCATCAATTTTGTTTGGCACAAAGACTAAAACAATGTGGCAAATCTCTCTAGAGATGGAACAATATGGAGTTAGGCAATTACAATATCAAAATAAATGATATGTTGAATCACATGCAACAACTATATAACACTGGTAATTTGAGTATACATCAGGAAAATCCCTTAGCCAACCAACTAGAGGAGCTATGGAAAAAGGAAGAAAGATATTGGCAGCAGTGATCATGAATCAATTGGCTCAAGGAGGTGGATCACAATAATGTGTTCTTCCATTCCACTACCATTATGTGACGCAAATCTAATCAAATTTTGGCTCTCAAGACTCAAGATGGATGGCCCACTTCGCAGGATGAAATTGAGGTACATATTCTAAATCATTTCAAACAACTATATAATTCTAAGAATCTCCAAGCTAATAATGATATTTTTGAATGCATCCAACATGTAGTTACCTCAGAGATGAATGATCATTTCTTGAGACCTATATCAATGGAAAAAGTTAAGCAAGTTGTTTTTAACATAGGCAGGCTAAAAGCCCTAAGGCTTGATAGCTTCCCAGTATTTTTTTACCACCATTTTGGCCTCTTATTGGTGATAATGTATTTCAAGTTGTTTCTTCCTTTCACTAACAAATATCTCTTAAAATAGCTTACCAAACACATATAGTACTTATCCCAAAGTTTAATAACCCTAATATCTATAGATTAATATCATCCAATGTCAGTTATAAGATAATAGTTAAAATTATAACTAATAGACTAAAATCCTTTTTGCCTTAGTTGATAGATCCTTTTCAATTTAGCTTTGTGCAAGGTAGACACATTCAAGATAACATCTTAATAGGCCACAAATATATCCATGCCTTAAAGCAATCCTACCCTTTATCAAAAGCCAAATTGGTTCTTAAATTAGATATCTCTAAAGCTTATGATAAAGTTGAATGGAACTTTCTTCAAGTAGTTATGGAACAAATGGGATTACATTCCAACTTTATCCAGTTCATTCTTCAATGTGTTTCTATATTATCTTTTGTTATTTCTTTTAATGGCAGGGTCACTTCTTTTTTCAAACCAACTAGGGGCTTAGACAAAAGGATCCTCTCTCACCCTACCTATTCTTGTTCATCACTAAAGCTTTTTCAACTTATCTCAATCACTTTATATCCATGAAACTCATTCAAGAAGTGAAACTTGTTGGCCCTAGGCACCAAGAAGGGGGGGGGGGGGGGGGTTGAATTGGTGTATAAAAATTAAAACAAGAAAGTAAGAAGAAAAATGAGTAGAAGAGAGACATAAGATTTATAGTGGTTCGGGTATAAGCGACCCTACGTCCACTCTCAAATTCTCTGTAATTGGGTGTTTCACTATCTTCAAATGGTGTTTCTAAGCTGACACCAAACTTTTACACTTATGTTTTCAAGGCTCACACAACAACCTTTACACTTGTGTTTTTGAGGCTCACACAATAACCTTTACACTTGTGTTTTTAAGGCTCACACAACAATCTTTCTTTAGTGTTTTTACAGGCTCACGCTATAACCTTTACAAATGGTGTTTATGCTCACACCAAACAATCACTTAAAGAATAGAAAAGATTGAGTAGCAAAATTACAAGAGTTTGGGTTACAATATATCTATTTGCTGAGGTATTTATAGCCTCTACCCACCAAAGAGACGCTACAATAAAATTGGTAGCAAATCTCTAGAGTATGCTAAACAGATTTTGCATTAAATGCTTGTCAGGCTTCATTCGTGGTCGCTACTACTCTT
>CATIWR010672616.1:0-10340 GCA_949677035.1 Omphalea diandra | reverse complement strand
TAATTAAAGTTATGTTATTCATTATGAATTGAGTTTAAAAAGTTATGTTTAATAAATATTTTATATTTAAGAAATTAGATTTAAATGAGTATGTGATGATATTTGGTATTTTTAAGATGAGTATCTATATATATATATATAATGATTAAAAGATTTAAATATATGAACATTACTTTAAGTTAATATAAATATATAGTTTAAATGATTTTAATATTAATTATGTTATGTGAATTAACAATGTTAAATATATATTTAAGGAATTTATGAAATTAATTTAGTTAATATGAGTATACAATTTAAATGATTTTAATATTAATCATATTATGTGAATAATTATGTTAAATAAATATTTAAGGAATTTAATTAATTTATGTTAAAGATATTAAGTTATTTAAGTTTATTTGAGTTATTGATTAAGTTGATTTAATTAAAAATATCAAGTGAATTGATTTAATTTAAAATATTTAATTATGAGAAATAAAATTATTTATGTGAGAAATTTTTTTATTAAATTTGAGAAATCAAATTATTTATGAGATATATTTTATGTCATGAGAAATAATTAGTTATAGATGATTTATTATTTGATTTAAATAAAATCTAATATTAATTATTTAAGTGAAATATTATATTTATATTTAAAGAATTAATTTAATTTAAGTTAATTTTATGTATTTTATGGAAGTTGATTTAATTATGAATAGAGAAATTTAATTTTATATGATATAGATTTTAATTATGAAAAATTTTAATTATTGTATTATTATTATTATTGATTATTATTCTTTTGAAAAAAATGAAATGAAATTAAAAAAAAAACAAATGAATAGAGTTTTTTTTTGGAGGGGTTTATTTTTTTGGTCACTTACTTAAAACAAGGCCTTTTTGAGTAAGTGACAAATTTTTTTTTTTCTTGTTTCTCACACTCAAAATGGCGCTATTTTGAGTGTAAGAAACAAAAAATATATATATATTTTAAGGGGAGGGTCTTTTTTTTTCTTGCACCCCCTTCCTAGGTTTTCTTTCATATGG
This sequence comes from Omphalea diandra, assembly GCA_949677035.1. Taxonomy (NCBI): domain Eukaryota; kingdom Viridiplantae; phylum Streptophyta; class Magnoliopsida; order Malpighiales; family Euphorbiaceae; genus Omphalea; species Omphalea diandra. The sequence goes on along the minus strand of CATIWR010672616.1, from coordinate 9,308 downwards.
CAGAGGGCTAACCCTCTGCGTCTAGCCCGACCACCAAATCTCGTCGACAGTCAGGGGAGGCTGAAGCCCTCCAGCCCTCTGGTTTCGCCATTGTCCATTAGATATATATGAGAAATTCTTAAATAAATCAATATTTTAAAAATAAGATGGAGATTAGAACCGATTAGTTGATTAATTTTTGATTTGATCGGTTTGATTTAATATGGTATTCTTTAATTTTTTTTTTAAAATATATAAATAATACTTAAAAGTATTTAAAAAATTATAAAAATATATAATATGATAAAATAATAAAACTACAATTTAAAATTTCAGTAAAATAGAACAAATTTCAATGAATTTTTAAAATTTTCACAAAATGACGTAGTTTTAAGTTGAATTAATTTGACTTGGTTTTAATTTTGGGTAATTTTCTTAGATTTGATCATTTTTTAGATGTCGTGGTTTTAAGTTCAAATGGTTTAATCTGATTCTAATTTTAGGTAATTTTGTCGAATTTAATCAATTTTTAATTGATTTTTAACATTAAATCAAATCGAATAACTAATCAGTTTTTTATTTTACTTCACTGATGTCATTGGATTATGAAAACAATGAAATAAAACTTAGTCCATCACATCACTTATTAATTAACGAATCAAAAAATTTTATTAAGCAAGTGTAAAAAAATCGAAAGTACGTTTCAATAATTTATGAAATTTTATATCAGTAATTTAAAAAATTTTCTCACTAATTTAGGGAAACAAATTAAAAATTTATCAATTATCTAAACTTCTTTCTTTATCACTTTATATTTAGATATTTTTCATTAATTAATTCGTGGAGGAAATGGTAAATTAAATCTACCTAATAATTTCTCAATTTGTACATAAATATGCAACAAATATTATTGCATATTGCGAGGGGTTTCTGTTTTGGATTTCAAAATTCAATATTTTGCCAAATCCATGTGGAGATTTGGTATCAAAATATTATATATACGGTAAAAGGAAAAGGTAGGTGGGAGTTATTTAAATAATAACAAGATGTGATATGATCATGATAAAAGAGTTAAGATCAAAAGAAAAAAATGTTATCCCAGTTGGACCATTTCATCAACTAAACACAACGTAGCACGAGGATAAAAGGGCTTGATCATGATTATCGAATTGGGCCAAAACAATCATATGTATTGGACTTGGAGCAATGGATTAAATCAACAAGGCAAGAGACAGAATGGTGCAACGTGATGGAAGATAGGCGTTACCATACGCGATTAGATTCCATGAATTAGAGGCAGGCAATATCGCAATAGTTGTTAAGGAAAATATATCTCCTATGATGAATATCCTTATTTGTAAAGATTACAGTACTCTCTATCTCTATCACCATCTTCTCTAACTTCTTTCCTTTGTTTGTTGCAATATATGTGGGAAAAACTCGGTGACTCCAATGCTACCAATAAATAAAAAAGGGTCATAATCTCCCAAATATCACATTCACATGCATGAAATGACATTTTTATACTTGATTCAGACTCCTTTTTTTTTTCCTTTTAAGTGAGAATATATAATAGTAAATTTTTTAGACAGCAATGAATGATTATTTGAACTCTTATTATGTCATTAGCTGGGAGTATAAAATTAGATATACTCTCGTTGTAGGTCAGTTTTTTCTTCTTTTATTAACATAAGAAGTGTAATTATCATAGGACTCTTATCATTTTCTCTCATATGAAATTGTACTCTTTATCTTCCCTTTTCGTCCCATCCCACATATATATATGTAAATAGTCTGCCAATCTTTATGCATAAAACTTTGTTTGCATCTGCTAAGAAAATGTGGGTGTCAAAGCTTGCACTTGTGCTTTCAGTTTTTACTCTTTGCTGTTTATTTCAAACTCCAGCTTTAGCTGCCAAGAAGGTGATTCAACCGTACGTGTTATGTATATAATGTTTGCTATTATATTGCATTGGACTTTAATTTGTTAACATATACTTTGCTTGTTGTGTTATGGTAAAAGGCTTATATAGTGTACTTTGGATCACATGCTCATGGTCCTCAAGTTTCTGATGCTGATCTTGATGCCGCAACCAATTCTCATCATGAGTTTCTTGGCTCCTTTCTTGGAAGGTACGTGTATCATATTATATATTCCTTTTAGTAGTCATATTTGTACAAAATACAATAGAACGACAAATAATATTAATATCATGCAGTACTGAGAAGGCCGAAGAAGCAATTTTCTACTCGTACCAAAGGAATATCAATGGATTTGCTGCTCTTCTAGAAGATGAAGAGGCAGCTAAGATTGCAAGTAAATTAATTAAGATACATATATTTTTTCTGACTCCTAGTTTATGAACATGAAATTGTTTGTAATCACAACTTGCCATTATTTGCATTCATACTGCAGAGCATCCACAAGTCGTGTCTGTCTTCTTGAACAAGGCCAAAAAGCTACACACGACACATTCATGGGATTTTATGTTCCTAGAAAAGAATGGTGTCATCCCCCCTAGTTCCTTGTGGAAGAAAGCAAGATTTGGTGAAGATACAATCATAGCTAATCTTGATACTGGTATGTGATTTTCTTTCTTTATTCTGTTTGTTACCATATATAGCCGTTAATTAATCAGGCCAAGGCATGCAAAAAATTTGCTTGTGGTTCTGTCAGGAGTTTGGCCTGAATCTGAAAGTTTTAGCGATGATGGATATGGTCCTGTACCTAAAAGATGGAAAGGAAAGTGTGAAAATGACACTGCCGCTGGCGTCCCTTGCAACAGGTTAGTAGTTTTCATTTTGCGTTCGTGATTTTATGCAATGCAATTGCACTGATACTGGATTGTTGCAGGAAGCTAATTGGAGCTAAATACTTCAACAAGGGTTATAATACAGGTCCAGCTGGTCCAGTGAAACGCTCTTTCAACTCTGCTCGTGACCTAGAGGGGCATGGAACACACACATTGTCAACAGCTGGTGGTAACTTTGTGCCTGGAGCCAATGTGTTTGGTGCAGCCAATGGAACAGTTAAAGGAGGTTCACCGAGAGCTAGAGTGGCAGCTTACAAGGTGTGCTGGCCTCCAGTCAATGGAAGTGGTCAATGCTATTTTTCTGATATTATGGCAGGATTTGAAGCTGCCATCCATGATGGTGTTGATGTTCTTTCAGTGTCTCTTGGTGGTGAAACTATTGACTATTTTGAAGATGGGATCGCAATTGCTGCTTTCCATGCTGTTATGAATGGTATTGTAGTTGTCTGCTCTGCAGGAAATTCTGGACCTGACTATGCAACTGTTGGCAATGTTGCCCCTTGGATCCTAACTGTAGGAGCAAGCACTATGGACCGAGAGTTTGAGACTTTAGTTAAACTTGGTGATGGTCGACGCATTAAGGTATTTTTTTTTTTTCCAAATTTTTGCTCTCCTAATCTTTATATTCTGATGATTCTGATTCTGATTTCAGGGAAGTAGTCTTACTAAAGGACTGCCTGAAGATAAATTGTATCCTCTTATTAGTGGTTTGCAGGCCAAGGCTGCCAAGGCATCTGATAAAAACGCGTACTAATTTTTCCAACCAAGTTGTTTGCATAAGTATTACTTTCATTGCATATATAGTCATTGATGGTTTGAAATTTTTATGCATATGCATATGCAGAACCCTATGTGAGCCAGGATCATTGGATCCTCATAAGGTGAAGGGTAAGATTGTGGCTTGCCTTAGGGGGGATAATGCCAGAGTGGGAAAAGGGCAGGTAGCTGCTTCAGCCGGTGCAGCTGGGATGATTCTTTGCAATGATAAGGCAAGTGGTAATGAAATCATATCTGATGCTCACGTTCTGCCAGCAGCACATGTCAAATATACAGATGGCCAAACTATCTTTTCCTACATTAACAGTACCAGGTTTTGCTCCCAACCTTCCCTTTTCTCCGTTTGTCTTTCCCTCCATCTGTTTCTTACCCATTTGTATAATTCAACAGTAATCCTTTGGCATATATCACTGCTACAACGCCAAACCTTGGTGTAAGGCCTGCTCCATTCATGGCTTCATTTTCTTCAGTGGGGCCGAATATCATTACACCTGAAATCCTTAAGGTTCGTCTGTCACGATTTTGTCAATTTTCATTACTATTGTTGTTGTTATATTTAATTAATGTAATGTTTTTGCAGCCTGATATTACTGCCCCTGGAGTGAATATTCTGGCATCATACTCTCAAGGAACAAGTGCTACTGGTTTAGCAGATGATAATCGCAGGACTCCTTTCATCACTGAATCTGGTACATCTATGTCTTGCCCTCATGTTTCTGGAGTTGTTGGCCTTCTTAAAACACTCTACCCTGACTGGAGTCCTGCTGCAATCAGATCAGCAATCATGACTACTGGTACGATAGACATTAGACATATTCACAAAACAACTGCATTGCATTTCTTGTAATCCTAATAGATATATACATGCCTTCCTGACTACAGCAAGAACAAGAGATAACACTGTGAATCCGATGCTTGATGGGACTTCTCAAGAGGCAACACCATTGAACTATGGTTCCGGACATATAAGACCAAACCGTGCTATGGATCCAGGCTTGGTGTATGACTTAGGTGTGAAAGATTACTTGGATTTCCTATGTGCCAGTGGCTACAACCAGACCTTGATTGACACTTTCCATAAAGGTTACAAATGTCCCAAGTCAGCCAGTCTTCTTGATTTCAACTACCCATCGATAGCAGTTATTAATCCAAAAGGCTCTGTAACTGTGACTCGAAAACTGAAGAATGTTGGTAAACCAGCTAAATATGCAGTCCATATCAAAGAAGCCTATGGAATTGATATATCTGTTGAGCCAAGTATCTTGACATTCGACAAGGTTGGAGAAGAGAAGAGCTTTAAGCTCACGGTGAAAGATAAGTGGCCCAGCGCGAAACCTGATCCGCATAACCTAAACTACCACTTTGCCGGAATAACATGGACGGACGGCTTTCATTATGTTAGGAGTCCAGTTGTAGTTGCTACTGCTTAGATATGTAGGACCAAGTTTAGTTCTTGTGAACACGGGATTAAATTGTTTTTTTGTTTCTGAATCATTGAATCAATTACAAAATGGTTTCCGATTCATTTATGGGTAGCTGAGACTTTATCAAAGAATAATTTAGCTCAATTTGTTTGCAACAAATATTTGTGGGCAGCAAAAGGATATTCTGATGATACTTTGCCATATGTTTGCTGATTTAAGTCCATTAACTAGAATGACAAACAGGAAAGAGTGCATTAATCTTATCAGAAAAAATGAAATTATATATTAGTACTATTTTCTTTTTTCAATTAATGCCTTATTCAAATTTGATCATGATTGACAAATTTGGTGTCTTTCTAATTTCCTAAGGAAAATAGCGAAAAGAGACGAATTTGATTATGATTTGGCTTGTTTATTTTCCAATTCCGAAAATAAAAAAAAAAAAAAGAAGAAAAAAATAGAAATTGGCTGTCAGCTACAAAAGAGTAGGAACATCTTAAAAGAATAATTGGAAGTGTTGAAACTGCAATAATAATGTAAATAATCAAAAGAAACTTAAAGATTCTAAGTACTTGTTCAGACAATGGAGTGAGTGATGAGGAAAAGAGTTATCATGTTGCAGGGGTAGATATGTCCTAGAAAAATGAGAGGATATTTAAAACCCAAAGAAGATTGAAAATGACAGTGCACGCACTCTACAGCAGATATGGGCAGGTAAATGTGGCCAATAATAAGCAAATCCTATGTTTCTTCTTGTCTTTTATTGGCTTTATGGAATATGCATTGTTGCCTCTCAACTCTTCAGTCTACTCTAGACTGCTTATTTGCGTCTCCCTTATGCTTTATCATTTCCAACTGTCCAATCCTTGAAACTTAACCAAACTCAAAAACAAATAAGATTCATGATGGCTCACACCACACTGAATATGAATATGAATATGATGAGCATGAGCATGCCTATCAGTATGTTCTCTAGGCCAAGGCAATCTAACACTAATTCTGGCTGCTCTTCTTCATTTTTATTCCCTGCTAATATTGGAAGCCTAAGTCTTTTCTTTCATACATGTTTGCTCCGTCTGCATAAGACTAATGCCAATAAATGGAGGCATTCCATGTTTGTTAATACGAAGCCTGTCCTGAATGATGGCATTCTCAGTTTCAATGGCAAGAACGCATTGACTCAAGTTCCTGACAATGTCTTTTTCGCACCATTCACCGATTCATCTGGGTTCCTTGGTGCTATTTCCACAGAAAGCAGTTCTCGACATGTTTTCAAGCTTGGTGCTGTTCGGTATGCTTTAAGCAATTGTCTACTGGATGCATTAATTCAATGCAGTATAGTAAATGCTCTCATTGGTTTTTTTTGTTATGGTTGTGAGAATGTAGGGATATCAGGTTTCTGTCTTTATTTAGATTCAAACTTTTTTGGATGATACCTCGAGTTGGGGTTTCAGGAAGCGACATTCCTGTTGAAACTCAGATGTTGCTCATGGAAGTGATGACTAAAGGCTCAGCTACTAATGCTTCTCCTTCTTATATCGTTTTCTTGCCTCTGCTAGATGGTGAATTCCGAAGCAGCTTGCAGGGAAACTCATCTGATGAACTTGAATTATGTGTCGAAAGTGGTATGCTCATACTAATTCAAATATCATCTGATTTCTTGGTCCTCTCTGCCAACTGAAAATTTATTACATACAGAATATATTAGCCTCAACTACAAGGCATACTGATAAATAAAACTTGCATGTTAACACAGTTTAGAAGAGATAAGTTTCTCATCTGTTTCCTTTGGTTTCTAGATTAATAATGATATGATTTCTTGTGTATTTGGATAGGTGACCCTGCTATAGTTACTTCAGAATGCCTAAAAGCAGTTTTTGTGAATTATGGAAACCATCCATTTGATCTGATGAAGGAATCCATGAAGTAGGTCAGCTCTCTGAGCAAAATTTCAGTTTCAATCTTAGCAAAATATCAGTAATTAATTATGGCACAAGTTTCATGTCACTGAAGCATGTCAGCTAATTTCTGGTGAGATGATAAGTTTCTATATGGGATCATGATTTCTAGCTAGCTGCCTGTATGAACAATTTCTTTTGCAGCTAGGCCTATACTTTCTTATGTGCTATTCACCATATGCAGGATTTTGGAAGAGCAGACTGGAACCTTTAAAGTCCGAGAATCAAAACAGGCAAGTTCATCACTACCATTGTGTTCAGTCTTGTGGGAATTTGGGGAAGAAAACCAAGGAAAAACATCAATGAAATTCTGTTAATAATTTGTAATGCAGGTGCCCGGAGTGTTAGATTGGTTTGGTTGGTGCACTTGGGATGCTTTTTATCAAGATGTAAATCCTCAAGGAATAAAAGATGGTCTAAGAAGGTCAATATATTAACTCTATGTACTTGTTTAATCCAAACACAGCACAATGACTTTCTGTTTAGTACATAGTCCGTATGATTCTATCTGCTTGTTCTGTTCTGATAGATATCTGTTTCACTTTCATAGTTTATCTCAAGGAGGCACGCCAGCAAAGTTTTTGCTAATAGATGATGGCTGGCAAAATACAACTAATGAGTTCCAAAAGGAAGGGGAGCCATTTATTGAAGGGTCACAGTAAGTTTATCCAACCTTATATCTTCTTAATTCCAAAACTGCATACTCACCTTCTAATTTTCCTTTCAATTTATAGGTTTGGTGGCAGATTGGCCAGTATCGAAGAAAACAATAAATTTCGAAGAACCAATGGAGTCCAAACTGATATTCCAAGTGATCTAAAGCATTTCATTTCAGATATTAAGAGCACTTATGGCCTTAAGCAAGTGTTTTCATTTTACACTGTAGAATCTCCTTTTTTTTCTTTTCTTGGTCGGGGAGAAGATAATGAAATGGCAGAGTAGTTGATAATAAACTTGCTTTCAAACAGATTTGTGTATTATATTTATGTTATTATGCGTTAAATGATTAAATATCACCGAAGTAATGTCACCCAATGATTCAAGACAACAATAAAGGATGCTTAAACAGCAGCAGGATTTTCATCTTAATGTCCTTGTGGTAAAGTATCTTGAATTTCTTATATATAATAGAATTTCTGATAATCTGAATTGTTTCCATTTTTTGCTCCTTTCCAACCGAAATTTTCAGATATGTCTATGTATGGCATGCCTTGATGGGATACTGGGGAGGGCTTGTTCCAAATGCAAAAGGAACTAAAAAATATAATCCAAAATTAAGGTACCCAGTGCAGTCACCAGGGAACTTGGCAAATATGAGAGATATATCAATGGACTGTATGGAGATGTATGGTGTTGGTGCAATTGATCCTGCAAGAGTATCTGAATTCTATCATGATCTACACAGTTATCTGGTTGCACAAAATGTGGACGGGGTCAAGGTTGATGTCCAGAACATACTGGAAACTATTGCAGCTGGTTTGGGAGGTCGAGTCTCACTTACCAGACATTTTCAACAGGCACTTGAGCAGTCCATAGCCACCAACTTCCAAGATAACAGTATTATCTGCTGCATGGGGCATAGCACAGACTCCATTTACCAGTCAGTTTATAACTTTGTATATATGCTCTTTAATGCTTAAGTCTTAAATTTTACAACATCATCTGTTGCCATGGTTATTGACTCCAATTTTCTTGGTTTTGCATTCCAGTTCAAAACAAAGCGCTATAACTCGAGCATCTGATGATTACTATCCGAAAAATCCTACAACGCAGACACTGCACGTAGCTGCTGTGGCCTTTAACAGCATATTCCTTGGTGAAGTAGTTGTCCCTGACTGGGACATGTTCTATGTAAGGCACTGCTGGGCCTTTGTCACTTTTAATCCTTTTATATAGTCCTTAACTAAGATAAGAGTTGTTTGAATTAGTGAAATTGCCTATCACAACTTGCAGAGCCTCCATGATGCAGCTGAATTTCATGCTGCAGCTAGAGCTGTTGGAGGGTGTGGAGTCTATGTTAGGTAAGAGTTGTTATCTGTTTTCGAAGTTTGTGGAAGCATTATTCAATTTCAACTACATATATGTCACTTTTGCTGAATGTCCCTCAAGGTGAGAGTTCTTTCATTTAAATAGAGAAAATATTTGATTTACATTCCTAAAAATCTGCAATATATCCCTAAAGATCTGCTAAGAATCTGCTATAATTTCCCTAAAAATCTGCTACAGAAATATATATACCATAATTACAATATATCTTTAGATATACCATAATTACAATATATTCCTAAAGATCTGCTATATATATATCTCTAAGAATCTGCTATATATCCCTAAAATCTGCTACAGAAATATATATA